>NDXB01003223.1:128458-173948 GCA_002631895.1 Agapornis roseicollis
CCCCCCCGAAGAAGAATTACTTTGGCCATGGCTTTCCTTCATTGAATAAGTATACTCTGTTGGAAGATTTCCACAATCTCAAGTCCATTTCCAGTTAAGCCTATGCAGAGAAGTTTTGCGAGTGCTTACAAGTTTGCCGGAGCCATGCCACAGACATATCATTACTGTTCCAAGCTGTTTAATCTTTTGTCTAAATATAAATAGATGAGTGAATATCAGCAATTTCCTCCGTCCCTCTAACTGTTTATCTGCACAAGGGAAAGCTTTAGGATTAGGGCCAGTCGTTGGGGCTGTTTCCAGGCTATCTGTTCAGGAAGGCTCATGAGCTGTTCAAAGATAACACCCTGTTCCTATTTGGCCTGATCAGCCACGCTCAAAAAGGCATCCCACATGAAACCACAGCACTGATTTAAAGCAACAACAGCTCAGCTGCTCTGTGCCTTGCTGCTTCTGGTGCAAAACTGGAGTTTTCCCATGAGGCTGAACTGACTGAAAGGGTCTCTTCCACTTGGCTGCTTGGCCCAACCTTCAATTTCTTTCATTCCCTGATGATTTGGAACCTACTGGTGAGCAGAAATCGCCTTTTCTCCATTGGCCTGACTAGCACAGTAAAACCTGAAGCTGTGGTTGACTTTCTTCAAGACACATCTCCTGAAGTTTCATGGCAGTGTACAGGAGCTTTTGCTTGTATTGGCCATAGTCACTGCTCTTATCTTTTCCCCTAAGTGTTATCAATATTTTTCTTTTCATCAAATGGCTTCTTTTTCTCTTTCTTGATCTCTGGTGGGTCACTCACCTGCCAAATAGGCATCAAAAGCACAAGCATTCACCCTGATGAACTTGGATCTATATTTCTTTCCAGTCCCACCACTCTCCTCATATGACCCCAGTTTCTGCTTTCCCCATCCAAGTCCTATAGCTAAAAAAAACACCACCATTGCAGTGGCTAGCTGACACAACCAGATAAAAATGACACAGCTCATAAGGAAAACTTGGAAGGGAAGCCCTAAAGTTTGGATTGTACTACACAGGGAGTTAAATATTATAAAAAAAATATACACCCTCCAATAAGAAGATAAGGATTAAAACCTGTGCTTAAGCTGGGCAACCTTCCTGCTTTATCATGCCATAACTTAGAAGTTTGCTGAGGTACAGCTATTTGCAGTTGTTAGACTGAAATGTCCTTTCATCTCTGCAATCTCATTCAGTCCCCTAGCATTGTGGGGATGCAGGCAAACCACTATAAATAACTGAGCCTTTTCATGTCAGCTGGTACAAATACCAGCCACTTCGAACAATCTGACCTTTCTTGGGGATCTGACCGATCTGCAGTGGAAGACGGCTAATATCTTTCAGGATCTTCCATGGTTAAGGTATATATAAGAATTGCTAGCTGTTTGTGTGCACTCCAAATGCTTTCTGGCTTGTTTAATCTGGCTTTGTTCCGCGGTTAAAAAATGAAAGTAATGTCCCAGTTAATGATTTTTGATGAAACCCATTATTCTCACCATTATTTTTAAACACCATGGAAGGCAAATAGATCTAACACACCTACAAGACTAATATTTTAATAAACTAACAGACAGTGGTCCACAGCCATGGCATTTTTTCTTCTGAACTCATGTTTTTAAATGAA
The DNA here is from genome assembly GCA_002631895.1 of Agapornis roseicollis. NCBI lineage: Eukaryota > Metazoa > Chordata > Aves > Psittaciformes > Psittacidae > Agapornis > Agapornis roseicollis. The sequence goes on from NDXB01003223.1 coordinate 130,095, forward strand.
ACTCTGTGAGGTTACCTTGGCATTCCTCTTCATGAAGAAAGCAAAACCTAAAAAATAAACTGCTATTGGTGTCTCCTCGAGTTCATCTTCAACTTCATAATTAGTAAAAGCTGATGAGAGATGTTACTGTAGAAAGTATTAAATGATTATGAGATTTCTCTTTCTTCCAGACACCTGTTAAATGGAATGTGATAATGCCTCTCTCTTATTAATATCTTATGAGAAAAGTCAGAGGGGATGTATCTTTGATCAAGAGCTATCCACTTTTTACTTACTGCTATACTTTATTCTGGAAGATAGGATTAATCTTGCCTCTGTGAGAGACTGAAAGTATTGACCTTGTTCTTAGTCACTCTAACCAGAAAGCTGATGAAAAAAGCTTATAAAATATGGAAAATAGTCTAGACTGTGGTTTGCTTCCCAGCTTTGCTAGAAACTGTACTGAGATTTCAAGAGGACTTTTCATATCTGACGTCCCCATCTTCATTCACACTGTAGCCGAGAGGTTCACCCCCAGCTGTCCCATTTATAGGAAGCATAGAAAAAAGGATAACAGTTTTCATCCACAGGGAGAAACAGCTTAGAGAGGTAAACGTTGGAAAAAAAATCAGTGTTCAGAGTGTGGGGCACTACCTGGCAGGAGCAAGAGTGGCTATATCTAGCTCACCAGATTTGTTAGGTTTCTTAAACCACTTTGCAATCCCTCAGGAGCATAGTGCAGCTCAACTACAGATGTTCATTTGTTTCAAGGTAACAAATTTCCAAAATATATAGAAAGATCAGAAATATATATTGATCTAAAATATATTTTAGACTTTTACCATGTTGTTTCTTGGGGTTTGTTCTCTTTCGTTTTGCCCTTTCGCAGCTTAAAGAAAAGTTGCCTTTATTTATAGTTAGTTGAGAAGCTATGTGCTTGATGAAGATGCTCAAATCACAGGTCCTCATTCTGTAGGATCAACATATCTGATCTGGGACTGCAAGATGGATTCCCTATCATATCCCTACACCAGCTCTTAAGCTGCTTAAAAGCGAGCAAAGCAGTGTGATGGTAAGAGTATTTGCTTACTTGCTGTTGTAGAGTAAAGCTGGAGATAATTAAATTATTGCCACATTATCAAAATGCATGCAAAATCATATTGTCTTCAAACAAGTAGATGCTGATGTGAAATTTGAGAAGCAATTCAGTGGTTTAAAAACACAATAGATTTGAGGGACATCAATGAGGACCACAGGGAAGAGGATCAGCTGGAATACTTCTCCACCTCCCTGCATTGCTTTCCCTGCTTCCTAGAATGAGCAGGGAGCAGGGAAAGTTCTCCCATGGATCTGGAAAAGAAAGGGAGCCCCAGCTCTCCACTGTGCTGGGCAGTCCACTGCCAACACAACCACTTAATCCTTAGCTCAGCTTTTTTGAAGCTGAAGTTGCTCACAGCTATGTATTGTGCTCTACTGAGCAGCTGTGTTTTCAGGTTTGCCCCTTCACAGAGAATAGATGAAATTTGCAGGCAGATTTCTCAAGACTGTGCTATTGCTGCAGCTCAAGCCAGCAGCTGTAGCAGGGAGCACAGAGCAACCCCATGACCAGCATTAGCAGTGCTCAGTCTGTTAAAGACAGCCCTCAGAAAAGGAGAGAGTTACTGGATGTCAATTAAAATGCTTCAGTGATTTAAGTGGGCAACTTCCATGCAACGCTTTGTAACACTATACCCCTCTGTCTTCAGTTAACAGCACTGCTCTTACAGCAGCCCCTAGTAGGTGAATTTATGCAACAGCATTGACAGTGACCTTAAGGAGGGATCATTAAACTATTCTCCTTGCCTGAAATTGGTAACTCTATCTGCTTCCCCTGCAGGAGAGGATGAAACAAGGAGAGGAGGAAAAGAACAGCTCATTGACCACCCAGAATGAAGATCCTGAAATAATTTTGTTAGCCTTGATTGTTCTTGAAGCACACAGTAGGTGAAAAGGAGATAAAAAGTTAAAAAAGCAGGAGCTGTGATACCTGCAGTGGATAAGAGTCTACTAGTGTCTAACAGCAGACAAAGGGATCTGATGGAGTGGGCAGCACTCTGTAGACTGATGTGGCTCTGAGTGAAAGTGCTGCTCCTTTGCTGCTACTGCTGTCCTAGCAGCCCACTGCCAGAACCAGCAGCACCCACCACGCTGAAACGCAGCAAAGGGCTGGGAAGTGACATCCCAGCAGCCAGCACCACCCCAGTGGACATTTCGGCAGCTGTGTCTGTTAACTTACGGGAAAGGGTGACTTTTGTCACTTGTCTCATCTCAGACACGCTGCAAAGTTCAGCTGAAAGCTTTTAATGGTCCCTTGATGCTGAGCAGGCAGATACTGAGAGATAGAAAGCATAATCAACTTTCAGTATATGATCTAACTGTGTAACACATCAAATGGGTACCTTAACTATATCCAGTGGAGCTCAATGGAAACAAACACACCATTTCAAACCAGACCACACACAGCAAGATAACGCACATGACTAATTTTGATGACTGATTTCATATAAATAATGCACTAAGACTCCTAGATGCACTATAATATCTCTTCATTCCACTCCTTTAATTAACTTTTCATTGAGACTCCAACTGGAAGTGGCTAATAAAGTGTTTGCTTTTTACTGCTTAGATTAAAAGTACATCTTGTCCTTACTGAAAGCAGTGAGAAACTGCATGAAACTTAGGGAATAACCTGCCTTAATGCCATTTAAAATAATGTCAGCATTATAGCTCTTAGCTGGGTGGCAAAGGAAGAAATAGGTGTAGATAAGGAGTGGGAAGAGTACAGTATTATGGTCGCTACATGTTGTAAATTGCTATGGGAACCAAACAGTTTTGTTCTAGATCAGTATTACCACCTACACAAAAAAGGGAATAAGACATAGATAACCCTACAGCTGAGTTCTGTTCTTCTGATGTCTGGCAATGTTTAAATGAACTCATGAAGGAAGTGTTGAGTAGCGAAAGACAAATGACCTTTTCCATCTGGGAAAGGTCTTAAAATCTCAAAGCTGCAATGCCTATGTTTATCAGGAGGGAAAGAAGGAAAAATGCAGGTGAGGAAGAGAGAAGCCAAATCCTTGCTATCTGAATTCAAAGAGAATGGCAGGATTTAAAAGAGCTAGTGACCTTCAGGAAATTGATCCTGGTGTTGATGGATCACTATATATAGGACACAAACTATTAGGTCAGCTGCCACCTCTTCGCTGAAGAAAAGGTAAGGTTTCCTACCCCTCCAAAGGCAGAAATTCTAAATGGCTTTGAGTTAAGCTATTTTAACACTTACTACACCATTCCCAAGTATTTTCAAACTATTTTTCAAATAAGGTGGGCAAGTAGCGCAGATAAGTCCTCCCAACCTGTCATTACTGATGGAAAAACTGATACACAAAGATGTGGTATGACTTGTCCCCAGAGAACTCCCTAAGAGGGACTATCATCACTTGCTTCTCAGGTATGTGATTAACCACCAACCACCTTTCCCTTTTAACAAGTTTCATCAGCTTTCACATTGGAACTGTGCAAAACCACAGATTTTAAGTATTTTTTATACTAAGCTATCAATTAGTCCAGGTTTACACAAAACAGTGCCCAGGATCTCTTTATAGGTCTATAAACCTGAGAGGACCTATTTATAAACTTGGGCTGAGATTCAAGTTTTAAAGAAACAGTGAAACTGGGGCCATTTTTCTCATTACTTCAATGTTCATAGTTCTCATATTCTGCATCTGAATGTGCCTGAAGGGCTTGCATGGAAGGCAACTTGCAGATTTCCAAGGCTTTTTTCTGTTTCAGCCTTGATGCCAAATTTCAACTGTACACTACTGAGGCTGGCAGCCACTCACTAAAGCATTCGTAATACTAACATCACAGATACCATTTGGATTGGACCTTCCAAGACACATTAGCAATCAAAGTCCCATTTGCGAAATCCACCTGTAATGTGTATTGCCCTTCTGTCATACCATGGTGTAGGAGAGCAATATATTACAACAGCAGTATCAAAGCTGGATAGGGGAAACTAATAACAGCAAACAGAACAACAAAAAATAAATAATGAATTACCCACTGTACGGAACATAGGTTCACTATGACTGTGGGAAAGAATTCATAATCCTAGGTTTCATTCAGGCCATTTCTGGGAACAAAGGCACCTGTACTAAAACCAGTTTTGTTGATTTTGGCAAAGTTTGATCAAATAGAATAGAAAAGAATAGAAAGGATAGTAGAAATCTGATTATCCCTGGGCATGTAAGTCTAGGTGCTTCATACATCTTCTCTACCCTTTCCACATGCACTTTGGCATGACCTGATATTCTTTGGTTTTGCACTACATCTTTTTTGATTGAGTGACAACTTAGATCTGAAAATAGCCTTGACTTGGTAATAATATGAGCATGAGAGAGCACTCTGTAGTTGGAGTGAGCAGGCTTCACAGGGGCAGCCCTCCTACCTGCCAAGTTTCACCACAGTCTCCTGTCCCCTGGATCCTTTTGGAACCCACTCTGAGAAAAAAATCAGTCATATATTCAGTTAATTTTAAACTAAAAACCAACCAGAAGACAGGTAGGGTTAATAGTACTCATTTAAATTAGAAGTTCGCCTATATATGGGAAAAGTCCTTGGCCGGGTTTCTCAGCAGCTGGAAATGCACATAACTCCTCTCAGTCCATAGGCTGGTTTATAGTAGCTAAGCACCTTCCTCAGTGCTTCTTGCTAGAGGCATCAAGAAAAACAAGATAGGAAAAAGAGTAACTATTGGAATTATTCAGTTAAATGTTAGCAAGACAAGGTAACTGGTAAGGAGAAATGGGAACCTGGCTCAGGAACTGGTAAGGAGAAATGGGAAACTGGCTCAGGAACCTTCCACAGCAAAGTATGGAGTGACTGGGAACCATCACTGTATGGCTACCTTTCCTGAAAATAAAAATGTAGCACCTTAATATGCCCACAAAGCCCAAAGCATTTTACAAGCAGAAAGAAGTGCTGCCAGCTGAAAGTGTCATTCATTGCTGAACTGTAGCATGGAGTGAAAAACAGCATCTATTCAATAGCTGTTTGGGACAGAAAGTGAAAAACAGCATGACCATTGAAATGGCAGGAGGAATTTCTGGTAGGCAGAGCACAATTAGCCAAGTTGGCCTGTGGCCAGGACATGGAGGTTAGTCATCTCCTTTTGTGAAAAGTACCATCAGATCTTCAATGACTAAGAGCATTCAGGACCTTGGGTTTATGTCTAATCCAGAAGATGGATAACAATGCTAAAGAGGAAACATCAGAGGCGAGTATGATCATAAACAGGGAGGATATGCAAGATAGCTTCCAGAGGGGAAAAAATGGAGCTCTAGGCACCAGCCAAAACAAACAGAAGTCACTATGAGTGGATGGGGGTTATTCCAGGCTACTCTGTGAATTACATCAGGAACCGACATTGCCCTCCTCATGGCTTCACAAAGTTTGGCTTTAACACTTGAATGTCACTGGCGGAACCCGACAAAAACGCAGCACCCTGGGTCAAAGAAAGCCAAGAAGAAAACTCAAGGAGAAAGAAATTAGAAATCTGATTTCACTTGGGGGAAACAATTAAGAATAATTTATCGAGGATGAACTAAAGAATCTTTATTTTTAGAGGAGAGCTTTGGGGAATTCTAAGAGTTTCCTACTCTCAGCATATATTTAATTAATAAATAAATATCTAAGTTCTGAGGAAAGTTCAAGACAGCAATTCATATAGTTGCAACCAGGCTGCAAGAAATTGTTTTCAAAATTGAAACAATGAGAGTAACCAGCATTCCTGGAGCCAATTCAGCTATTCCACTGCCTTTTCAGAAAACACACAGGTAAATAATTTCACCTAGTGTTATTATTGGGGTATGTCCTGTTAAGACAGGGGAGTACCCCAAAACATACATTTCTGAAACTACAGAATTAATTAGTGACACATCATTCAGCAAGAGAGTCTCTAATTGTAAAGGATAAATCCTGCAAATGTAATCCTGATGAATTTTCAGCCATCGACGGACTGAGCAAGCCTGGATACACATGCACTTGTATGAAGTTTGTCTATGGCTTGTATTTGAGATGAAAGAAAGGTTAAGAATCAAATCTGATGCTTTTCATCTGCTTCAGACTCTAACTAAAATGCAGAACCACAAATCTAGCCCTAATTATTTACTTGAAAACCATTATGCACTTTGTTTGAAGTACAGCCTTTAACTTTAGTTATTTATAGTGACTGTGTCTTTCTCTATCCATTTCACACAGACACTACAGCAAAAGGTCATTTGTAAGTGTATATCAGAAGTGGAAGACAGTGAAGAGGCATGCTAATGAAACTTGCTCCTAACCACTCATTGTTCAAAGAGCAGAGTGGGGCTAGATACTAATGTATTTGACCCTTCAAAAGTTTAGTGGCCAATTAGCTTTCTAAAGGCTATGATGAACTGTGTTCATTTACTGTGCATCCACGCATTGAACTGTCATGTTTAACAAGCAGCAGGACCACCTACAGCTGCCCAGCAAGTCCCTTTGCATACGTAAAACTGAGGCTGCCTACATAGTCACTAGGAAAGAAAAAAGATGTAAAAAGCACAGCTTGGGCTGACTTCCACAAAGCAATGTCATTTGCAGAACTTTAAGATTCCAGTCAGTTCCATGATTTTCCAAAGTTTTCCTTGAATTCTCAGGAATGGCTCCAGAAGATCAGTTCTCTTTTCTGCACCAAAGGCAGGTCTTATGTTTCTTTCCTTCCAGAGCACCACAGTCATAATCCATAGAAAATTTAAGGTGTTCCTTGACGTCTTCATTGGAAAGATCATTACTAAAATGCCAGACCATATCTGGAGATGCTCACACACTTGTTTGACATGTCTACCTCATATTTCCCTCTGTTCCACCACAGCATGCTTGGCCAGCACTGGAGCCCATCATGTAAGAACACTTCATTCCCTTCCATAACTCACAAACCGGCAGTGCAGATTTGCTGTTTTTCTTAGATATCAAAGCAAGCTAGCCAAGGTTCACAAAGTAGAGCCAAAGTAGATAAAAACAGAAGCAGATTATCAGAGACTCCTTATATCCCCCAGTGTCCTTCAGACAATGAACACTTGGAGATCAGCAGGGCTGATAGCACAGCAACCAAATGGTACAGTTGTGAACACCCTTTATCTGAGAAATTACCGCACATACTTAGTCAGCTACTTGTGAAGGGCATTTATTGGTCTGGTACCAAATCACTGAAACACTTAACATATTCTTAAGTCACATATGTCCCACAAGTGAAGTATGTCTTTGTCAGGAAGCTGAATCCAAACAGACTTAAACGCATGCTTAAATATAAGCACATACGTAAGTGTCTCACTGAACTGTGGTTGTGTTGACATTCATATTACTAGCCAAGGTGTCAAGCAGAATCATAAATTAGTTTCTTCTCTCTCTCCATTTACATTTTTTTTTTGTACTGGAGCCTTCATAAAGAGAAGCTGCACTTCATACCAGGAGGGCACTACTAATCAGTCTTTTATAATAAACAGAGAAATTACGTGAGAAACATAATGGTGATTGAAATTGGAGAGAGATGTTGATGTCTTATTTTCAAAGCCCCTAATTTTTTAAAAAGTGCTGTATTTTAGCCCTTGGCACCAGTGATTATACATATGCACATGCATTCAGCTACTTTGAGCTAAAGTTTTCTTTAAAAATTTCCAGTAAGCCAAACTTAATGGAAAGTCAGGGATGTTTGTTTCACAACTTAAAAGGAAAGTTCCCCCTTTTAAGTAGCAAATCAAGAGAAGGGGAATGTTGCTTTTTTCTCAATATATACCAGTTATATTGTTGTACTCTCAATACTTCAGACACTTTTTATGTTTCTCGGTTGAGCTGCCATGATCTGCCTAATGACATTTCAGTCCCGTGTTGATCTGAGGGCTACATCTAAGGCTCAGCCATAATTCATCAGGATCAAATGGCAGCCAGTCCTGACTGCACCTCCTGAGAGCTGGGACACTTCTCACCCGTCATGGAGCAAAAACAATTATCTGAAGCTATCCACCTGCTTCAGGGCCACTTTGTCAAACATGATACCTCAGGGGGTGATGCCTACCTGTCATACTGATTTTTTGGATGTTGACACAGTGGTTGGAGTGAACATCTGCTGCTGCTACTCCACTGTGATCTCATTTAGACTCTCCAGAAGCAAAGATGAAAACATGTTTCAGTGCCTCCCTCCTGCCTGCTCCACCTGAAAAACCCTCTGCATCTCATCTAAGCAGCTGAACAGCTGTGACCAGAGGACATCTTATCCCCTTCTTTCTTTGAAACATCAGTTTAATTCCAGCTACTCGCTCACTGAATCCTCACCACTAGTAGTTTTCCTCTGGCTACCTATCTGTGAGTATGGACATTTTCCCATCCTCTCATACAAATGTCTCAGCACCCAAATAAAGGGGAAATTAGACCATTTGCTCTGTAGCTAATGGAAACTGCAGAGAAACAAACAAACAAAAAACAAAACAAACAAAAAAACAACCCAGACCTGGGTGTAAATCACAGTGTGAAGCTCCAGGTTTGATGTTCAACTGAATGGGAGTGTGCTGAGATGCTAGGACAGGATAAGGGACCTAGTCAGTTAGAGAAACATGGTGAAAACAGTGGGTTACAGCTTGCAGTCCTCCCTGCTATAGCTGCATGCCTCCAGTGTACTATATAGAGCAATGCATACTGTTTCTTATCTCTAGGATTTGCTCATTATTCAAGGCTTGTGGCTTTTAGGTGCTTTTTTTACTCTTCTTACCATGTTCCAGTTGTGCGAGCAAAAAATAGCTCCCTTACAAAGCAGCTTGAGTGCATCTGGTTGAGCTGAAAAACAGCACGGAAGACAGGATCCACCACTGTGTGATGCTACTGTAAAAGAAACATAGGCTGGGTCAGGGAGAATAATTAGGCTGGGCAATATAGAGAGAACAGTCTATTTGGGTACCTGCTCACAATTAACCTGTGGGAAGCTGTCAGGATCAGTTCTCACTCTGGATCTCAGTCCGAATGACTCTTTTGGGCTGCAGAAATGAAAAACTCAAATTAAAACAGCAGCCCTGTTGGGCTACAGGCTTAGATATGGCATCAACACTTTTTTTCCAACACTGACAGCAATTAAAGGAGGATGGCAAATGTTTTCTCCCAGTAGCTTCTTGCTTTAATGAGCACCTTCTTTGCATCTAAGATGTAGCTGCCCCTCTAGACTTGGAGACCCTCTGTGTCATGCACAAAGCTTACATACAGTGTCACTCAGTAAATAATAAATACAGCAATATAATCATAGCTACCTATGGGGTAGACATTTTCTCAGTATGACAGCTTCCAGGAGTTCAAAGCCTTGTATGAACAGAATACACAAAGACTGTGTGTGTTAACTAATCAACATTTCCATCTCTATGTGATCATTTTCTAAATTGCCATTAAAGAGGCACCAAGAGCACAGAAGATGACACTCTTCTGTCTGGGTGCTGTAATCACACTGAATACATCTGAGCAGACGGCACAGCAAATGGGCACTGGAGATTTTAAATATCTTGCTTTTCATCATCAAACATCGCAAGCTAGTTCCTGTTTCCTCCTCAGTCACCTCTCCTGACTCCATCAGGCTATTGATGCAATGCTGAGTGATATGTGGCAGCACGTTACTCTCAGTGGAGATTAATGATTTCTTTTTTAAGGCTCTTAAAACCCCTGTTGCCTCTGGGTCTCTCAGTTGGTAAAGTAGCATGTCAAAAACTAATGGGAAAGTGTGAAACGTGACATGACTTTATGAGAAAAGAAAACTTCGGCCATGGGAGATGGAGTTTAGATTTTGACAGCCAACTTTGTTGTTCTGTTTGTTTCCTCCCCCTAAGAATATGCTTCTGTTTTTAAAGCTGAATGCATTGTTGTGATTCATGCTGCAATTGCTACAGTAAATCAGGAGAGACTGCACTTGAGTTGGACCATGTGAAAGCACAAAGTGATGCTGGTTCCTTCCCATACTGACTAACCCCATATGTCTTCTGTGCATAAACACCACTACCTGCCTGGAACCCCTTCAGCCCTCAGATTTCCATTTGCAGCTGTCTCCAGCATGCCGCAAGAAAAGATGACGGATGGGAAGAATTTTATTTCCATTAAAATGAAGCCAACTAAATATTTTCATCTGCTTTATTAAAAAATACTATTTCTTGCTTTGCTTAATCTTGAAAAATGCAGCATATTTCTGCAGCTGATTATGCATTTTATCTAGAAAATGGGTGCCTTAGGTGGAATGATTTTCTCTGGGAACAGAGCAAGTTGCAGTTTTGTCTTCCTTCAAATGGGCAAAGGGCACCCAGTGTGGGAGAAGCTGATAGCCCCACAGCTACCATCTCTTCAAGGTACTTCAAGGGTTGGGCAAGATGACCCCCAAAGTCCAACAATGAAGGCAGTCAGGGAGACTGGAGACCCTCCTGTCAACTAAGCCTTGCCATCAGGCTTGCTGCTCCTCTTCCTGACTATGTCCAAGCCCTGCAGAGCATTGCTCTCCCTCCTTGAGGGATTTCTGCAATTCCTGCTATTGACACAATTCATAGTTGGAATCAGTTCCAGAAGATTGCTGGAAGAGAGCACTGAATGTTTGGATTTGATGGGATTGGGTGGCAGGGAGGGCAACACATTAGAAGCGCAGGAGCTTCGCATCTAACACAGGGGCCTGAGAATGTCAGATTTGAGTGAACAACTGCTCTATCACAGTATCTGTATAACTAAATCTGTCCAAAACCCAGTTTGTTCAAGGTTCTTCTTTACTTGCATTGTTTCTCCTACTTCTCTCTTGTTTTCCCAGAAATAGAACATGACATTTATTTTTATGGACAGCATGATTTTATGGCTATTCCCCTGTGATGGGGTAATCTGAACACAATTATGTTCTGTTGACAAAAAGTGATAAAAGTGTATTGTGTCAACACTCTGAACTAACAGATTTGTCATCTGTTCTACTCTCAGATAATAGAAACAGAATTAGAAAATGCTCTTATAGACTCTATTTTCTTCTGTGGTTAGGTAAGCCTGAGCTCTGTGCTTGGTTACTGTACCCCAGTGTTCTCCATCTCCCAGCAAAATCTGTCTGCCTGTGTTCTAAATTCAAGTATGAATTTTGCTTTGGTGGACTCCTTTTTGTCAGCTTATAGCTTATGTGCTTTGAAGTAATTTGGCCTAAGTTCTCCATTTCACTACAGTTCTGTCACTCCTATTTGTTTCCATGGCTTTGGAAAATCTAACTTTTTTGTGTATCATTTTTCTACCATGCAAATTTCCTTCTAGAAAATGTATTTGGCAGTAGTACCTGCATTAAATTCTCCCTCCAGCTGACTTCTTCATGAGTTCATGGATAGCAATCTACTTTTCCTGAGACAAGCATCCACATTTGCCCTACATGTAGAGCCAGCCCTAAGCTCACACAACTTTAGAGGGAAATATGTGCATATAGCATAACATACAACACCATCCCATGCTTGGGCTGAAGACAAGTCTGCATTTCCAGCTCTTGGTTAGTTGGATGACAATTACTGCTTAAAAGCTAAAAGAATGATGATATCATTCAAGCAAAACAGAAAAGGCTTTTTCATGGCCAAAAAGAAAAGCAATTTCCAAAATTTCTGTAAAACATCTGGTTTTGCGGCTATGACTCCTGCATTGTCAAATGCCATTAAACTGCATTTCCGTTAAAAAGGGGCATGTACATGCAGGTATATTAAGAGTTTCTAAAACCAGGAATCAATAGCTACCAGGTAAAAATTTTGAATGAGTCAAGCATTATAGCATTTGGTCACCTGGCTAATGCCTGTCTGAAAAGATCAAGAATATTGCCCCCTTCATCAGAAGAGATGATAGGTGCCATGAAGATGCTCTTAGCTTACCTATCTGGTCCTTCCTCAGCTCATTCTCTCAGATTCCAGGTTAAACACTATGTCAGAATGGGACTCCTGAGAATCAGCTTTTTCAGGACCACAAACATTAATCTCAAATCTACCATAATTTGAGGTGCAAGCTGAACTCCCTCTTTCCTCCAGTCAAGCCACTACAGCCCACTTTGCTCCTCAGCTTCTGCGATGCCCCAGAGCATCCAGCCACATGGAACTTGCCCCTGCATAAGCAACATTCTGCACATACATTTCCCTTGATTTGGTACATTTTTTGTTTGAACAGAAAATTGCAATTGGTTTTGACAGCAGGGTGAAATGAACTGAGTATGTGCACATGAAGAGTTATTGTTTACTCCCCTTATCCAGCTCCTGCCAGTGGAATTTTTTAGTGTGGGGGTGGAATCAAGGCATTTACATCCTGAAATGAGAAAAATGGTCTGAAATAGTGGTATAAGGTGTTTTGGCACCATATTCTGATACCCATAGCAACCTTTAAAGAAAATTGAGCTGGACATTGGAATGGAAACTTAGCACCATCTACAATTTAACTCACAACCCAAATTTCCCAGTAGAAACCACAGCTCATTACCACACCTACAGAACCACTCTTGAAAGAGAGCACAGATCTGACTCCTGTTCTCCTCCTCCTCTCTGACTGACAGCCAGACTTGGCGTTCAACAAAAGGATGCTGCTGTGAGAAAACAGCTAAAGAAAAAAAAAAAGGTGCTACAGTTCTTTTCAGAATTGACTTAGAGCATGAATATATCGTGTAATGCACAACTTTGAATAAAATGAAGCAATATCAGTATGGACAAAAGTTTTGCTTACCCACCAGGTTGATCCTCTCTGTGTTATTGCATCTAAGCCTTATCAAGTAAATCTTGAATAAATGAATATTTACCTTCTGTTATCAGTGACTGTTTTTCTATCCTAATGTATTTGGCCATATCACAAGCTATTTATATCTAGTATGGTATATTTTACCAAAGACACTTGGTCTTAGCTGTAATAATTGTGTATGGTTACACTCAAGATTATTTTTTGGGTCATCATTTTAACACTAGTCCACAGTATCTTAGAATCCAATATACGCAGCTTGTAGCACTTGAGTGTTCCACTGGAGTCAATGAGGCCATCATTCACACGCTTAAAATTAGGCATATGCTGAAGTGCTTTGCCTTTGGGATAAAGAACCCATTTGGGACTCTTTGGTACTTAGCTCAGATAAAATCCATCAATCTTGCTCAGATAATTAAAACAAAAGCATCTTTCTTAGAACTTCCAACAGATGTTTTCATAAATTTTAACATACTTCTTTTCCCTGTCTCGTTCATTTCCAATACAAGTATTCCCTTAAAAGCTGAATGAGGAAATCTGTAAACTTAATGGAGGAAATTTATTTGGATAGAAAGACATCTAAAGAAATATAGCAGCACTTGCAATGATCTCCAGCCAAATTCTGCACCCATTAACTTTCTTTATGCCTTTTCCCACTGCCAGATGTATCTGTGCAAATGAGATTTTCCAAAGTAACTATTGTCTTCTCTGAATCCCACAAAATCCTTTCTAATACTCTCTGAGTGGAGTTTTTAACAAATCAAGTGAGTGTATAACTACTCACTCCATATGTCTGAAGTGTAACTTCCTTCCACCCACCCCATTTCATTCTGTTGACAACATGCATTTTGTCAAACCTCTTACTGCAAATCATTCAGTCAATGGAACTGAAAGACATTTCAGCACATTTTTATCAACAGAATGCAATTTTGTGCAAATCATGCTGTCAACAGGAAAGAATGCCAAAAGAAAAGTGAAAGAACCCAAACTCATTTTGTCCACAAAAAATAAATTACAGTTTGCTTTTACTTTGCACATGTAGACAAAATGGAAATAGCAAAACTTCCCCATCTGTGGACAAAATTAAGATTGATCTCTTAATTTAGGAGACCAAATGGTATTTGGTAGAAAATTACTAACACCATGAAGGACAGCTGAGATGCTGAGTCAGAAGAATTTACCCAGCACTGTACACATTTCACTGTTTTCATTGTATCAGTGAAATGCCACCTGAAATATTGAATCCATTGTAGAAAAATATTTAGTGAAAGCTAAAGAAAAACACAGGTGCTATTTCATTTTCCAGTTGATGAATTGGTTGGATTGCTCAGCAGGTGCATGTCCAATGGACAGTGGTCTGCAGCCATACAAAGCCTCACAGCTTTGCGCCATAGTTGAGGTCACCTTCTATTTAACTCTGTTGTGATGTTTTCATCCTTTTGAGCTTTCAGTTTTGCTCTTATTATTACAAAGCTTGACCTCAGAGTCCAAGACAACTTGGCACACTAAGGGCTGGCACCATACAGCAAAGCCCTGTGATCACTAAAGCTTGGGCAGGTCAAAGCAAAGACCGGTTTCAATAACTGCCTTGTAATTGTTCTCCATCACAGGACTGAAAACAGTTTTTACTTCCCAGCAATTAAAGGGCCTTTTTGCTGGTCCACATCAGCGACAGGATTCCTCCCTGGCCCTCTGTTAATGCCTTAATACCTAGGCAAGAGATTTGGTTTCTCTAAAGTGAAAGTTGGCCCCTGGAAAAAGATTAAGAAAACACATCAGACCATTTGTTTTCCTACACTTATTCTGGGCAGGGATGGAGCATTCCCAACCCNCCTAGGCAAGAGATTTGGTTTCTCTAAAGTGAAAGTTGGCCCCTGGAAAAAGATTAAGAAAACACATCAGACCATTTGTTTTCCTACACTTATTCTGGTTTGATTTCAAGGTATGGTCAGCTGATTTGAAGTTTATTTTTTATAAGGATTGCTGTTCAATTCTCTTCAATATTTTGATACTGATTTTCTATGGACTGAAGTTAATTCTTAACATGGTAAAAAATAAAACCAAAACAACTTCCTTTGGAGAATTTCACTGTGTTTTTAGATCACCTTATCCCTTCCAGTTTTCCAGTGAATTGTTCAAATAAGGCCTTGGAGAACTGACAGTCCCAAAGAGTTTGGGGCTGGAGGAGCAGAGACAGTGGCTGTTATCCTGCATTTTAGAAATCAGAATGAGACTTACCACATGCCATTTTGGTACACACTGTGGGGGATAAGAGATAATTTTATCCATCAGTCCCCAGTCTTTACTGGGGAAAGCAATGATCCAGCCAAATTCCCCAAGTCCTGCTCATCCACAAGAGAGGGATGCATAGTGAGAAGGTACGCATTGTGCAGCATTGAAAATGTAACTGCTTTGAGGCACAGGCCAACACGCTGACACCAAAAGCTGGCAGCAAATATGTCAGAGGGATCACGAAGTTGGCATGAGAGGGTTTCAGCTAATACAAGAGATTATTTTCAGGGCCTTCTTGCTTGCCAAACACAACACAAAGCTGGCCTCAGAGAGCAACACTTCTGCTGGAGCCATAGGGGGTGGCAGCGGAGCGGAGGAGACACTCAGGGAAAAACCTGGCTTGAGTTTTTATCTGGGACAGCGCTATGGCTTTGCAGGGACCAGCTACTTTTTGGCTGTGTGTCACTGTTGTGTGTCCTAGCTAGTCTCTATTTGCAGCGGTCTGCCTAAACTGCCTATGGGTTGAGTCATGTTTCTGTTTCTGACTTTTGTGCTCACATTGGCACAGTATCAGAAGGGGGACTTGGTGCATCCCTTTGGCTCCACCAGGCTGCTCAAGTGAATTTCAGATTTGAGAGCTTTCATTTTTGTCAACATCAAGGACCATCTCCTGATTAATCCTTACCTGACTTTCTGTGTCCAGAGCAGCCCTAAAGGCAAGAAAGTATTCATTAAAAACGTACTGTCACCTTAAAAGTGGTAGGTGGATTCAGTGGGAAGAAGTATCCTGAGGAATGAAAAAATAATTCCATAACATTTTGCTGTTTCTTATGGTATCTTCTTACCATTTTGGTTGTGCTGACAGTGCTGCATATCAAAAGATGGATTCATATCTGTGAAGCACAGAAAGCAAGCACTGCAAACAATTTACTTGTTTTGGATCAACAGGAATTTCATCCTTTTAAAAGCTGTTATGCAAAAACCTTTCTGAATAGTGACTGAGGGCAATGGATGCACCTTCAGCCTGGCCATCAGCGTTCACTGACACAAAATAACTTTACCCTGACTAGTTCTGCTAGTATGTGGCACAGGGCCTTTTCATAAGCACAGCAGATAGAGACTGATATTCGTGCATCGTTCTTTGCCAAACACTTTGTACTGTGGCAGTCAGAATCAAGGTCTTGCTAACTAACCTTTTCTTTCTTTATATGTTGACTTCGACTTGGTCCTGTCCTGCCTGTGTCCACACAAACCCACCTTTTCAATAGAGTTCTGAACAAAAGAGCGGAAATGAAGACCTGGGAATTTCCATGCTTTTCATGGCAATTTCTTGAATGTTACACACTTAACTCACAAGGAAAGCTGGAAATCTTATATCAATATGAAATTACAGTACTCAGCTGTAGGACACCTGGAAATCAAATCAGTAATTATTAACACAGAGGTGGATTGTACACTCCCTGATGGAAATTACCCACATCCTCATTCATCAGAGACAGTAAAATTATGGCAGTGGTGATCAGAAGCAAATATTTAGATTGCAACCTGGGTTGCTTGCCTATTATTCTGCCAAATGCAGCCCGTCAGCACTTTAAACTTAGAGTGAAAAATTTGGCAGACAATAGAAGAAAATGGAGAGAGGATTTCAGTGATTACTTCATGGCTCCACAGCAACTGCTGCAAAAGCCATGCCTTGTGCATGTTGCTGGGAGTCAATGCAGCATCTGCATCAGTTCCACCTTTGCTTCAAGGGAGTAGAGGCCCTTGGGTGGCTGAGAATGAGCTGCTTACAGAAACCCATGAACTTTCCATCCAAGTAGCTTGCTGAAGTTCACCCTAGTCCACTTACTGTCCATCATGTCAAGTAGATGGTTGCAAGGCCTGGTGGACCATCTTGTGATAAACATGGGACTTAGATGCAAGCACAGCTGGCCTGTTCTAGCCTAATCTGTTGAGTGCACCAAAAAGTTTGAGTTGCAGAATGGAATTAAGTCACCCTTTGGTACAAGTTTGCTAGTAGGGATTGAGCTTCTGGTTTGGAGATGTACTTATCTGTCATTGCAAACATACCATAGGAAGAAAAAACCTTATTGTTGTTATATGTAATAGCAACAGTCTCCCATACCATTGTGGATATGCTGCTGTTTATATGCCAAATCATGGCCAGGAAGGAGTAGTAAATACACTGCTTTGCAAAGCGGTACAGACGTATGTAGGAGTACAGAGAGCATCACCTGTTGAAGACTTTAGCTCACAAACCTTCTGCAAAAGATGGCTATTTGTATTGAAAAGCTGAACTCCTGGTAATAGAAACCTGGAAACCTGGTCCTTTGTGCTTAAATAGCAAAAGCCAAGTACTGGCAATTTCTCACAGAAGCACAGAACTGTTCCATTTGGAAGGGGCATCAGGAGATCTCTGGTCCAGCCTCTGGCTCAGAGCAGAAATAACACTAGTTTGCCCCAGGCTTTGTCCAGCCCAACCTTTCAAATGCAGCCTCTGTGAGAAACTCTCCTGATGTGGACAGGTCTCATGGTAATTTTTGTTTGTTTGGTTGGTTGGTTGGTTGGCTTTTTTAGCTCTTTTTGTAGTTGGAACCTACCCTTGTTCAGTTTATCACCATTCTCTCTCATGTTCCTCCCATTAACCTCCTCTCTCTTAGTTGGGGCTGATTTTCTTGCATTCATGTTACATGATAGAAACTTTCAGTAATGGGAATCAATCAACATGCCCCAGTAATTGTAAGTACACTATGGAGACACCAAAATACAACTTTCATGCAGAGGTATCTGTTAAGCAGCTGATTAATGTATAACGGTGTTATGGGATAGTGTGGCCCCATGAATCCAAAGTAATTTACTGTGATTTGCTGCACATCAGGAATCTGTAAGCCCTTTAAATGTCTAACCTTTAAAAATACATTTATCTTCCAAACATGCAGACCTAGAAAATGGTCACAGGCTTTGATGTTGGCAGTTTTCATTGGTGGTTTTTTTCTTTGTCATAATAAAATCAGTTCTGCTAATCACCATTCATGATCTTAAACTTATTTCATTTGAACTGCAGTTCAGATGAAAACAGTTCCTGGTTTTATTCCTGTCCCAAAATACCTGCAACTGAATTCAAAGATGTACTTCTAACCACATCCTTTGCTAAAACCAGAGTTCAGTTCCCTGATGCTAGCAGCTGGATCGAAACCTGACATCGCATCAGTCTTGGCAATCTACAAATAAACAGTAACTTCCAACCCAAAAAACACCTGTATGCTAAACCATTTCTTCAATAAACAAATCTGGAGCAGGTATCTGAAAGGCTGGGCAAATCAGCAGAGCCTGGCCTCTGCTTTGCTCAAACAGCTGGCATTCCAGGAAAGATGCCAATAAAGAACTATGGGGTGATTTTTGCCAAGTTGAGCTTTTAATTGGTGTAGTTACATGACTGAATGCAACATAGACCTTTAAGGTTCAAAACATAAGAAAGAAAATGGAAGTTCAACAAAATCCTGCAAGGTTTATCTGGGGTGCTTCGGTTCATTCTTCCCCTTGCTCTAAGACCTCTAAGCCAAGCTGGAGTGCTATGGAAATGGAACGGAAACCAAGGTATTTTGCCCTGAAGGGTATTAACAGGGGCTGATAATGCTCCCACATGATTTGTAGCTAAATTAAAACTCTGGGACTCTTCTCTGCCATGTGAAAAGATAAGTCCTGCAAAACTAAGGAGAGTGAAGGCAGTGGAAAGGATTGGAGCTTCCAGCTCAGTAGTTATGATGGGTTATTCATTAAAACAGAGCCAGTGAAAGATACTTTGACAGAGCTCAGCTGCCCAATTTTCTCATCCCCTCCATTTCATGCTTTTCTCATAGTGCTTTTACTCAGTGATACAAATCACTGCCAGTGCACTTGTGTATGTGATCATTTCCAGGAGTGCCTCTGGAGTTATACTTGCTTTCAAAGGATAATGCACAACCTGTGTCCTGCAGAAAGCATTGCCAGTACTCCTACAGAGCAGGTGTAGCCAGCAAGCTTCCAAGCACAGTATTTTAATGAGCAGGAGGATTTCCTCCCATGTCTCACCCAGGGCTTCTCAAAGGCTCTCACTTCACATCTGAATAGCACTCACTTCTAATGCATCCAGCAGATTTACTCCTGTTTGTGGAGCAAGCCAAGAACTTTTTGAAATCACCTGGCCTGTAATTTTGGCCACCCTTTACCTGCTATGCATTTCCCTGATAGAATGAACTCATTCAGTCCAGCATTTGAATATGCACCTCTCTTTTCCAAAACTGCTTGGTCTATTTTAGCATAACTTTTAAGATGTCTCTTAATACAGAGAGTCATTGAAAAGTACAGCACCATTAAAGCACTTGTAACCAGCTGCATTGCTCCAAAACTGATTTATTGAAAGGGATTTGTGGAAAAAGGTGTTTAACATGCCTACTATTCCAATATAAATGACAGTGCAAAGCTGATCTGCTTTCTGGTTTGTTTGACTTACACATTTTATATGGCACGTGTCCCTGGAGGAATTTATTAAAACTCACTCACAATTACAGTATGGGAAGAGATACTGTGTCCTGTTGCCTGCAGCCAGGCATCGGTTGAAATCCAGGTCTGACAGTGCCACATATTTACTGTGTGGCTTCTGGAAGTCACTTGTCCTCCAGGAATTGGGTTGCCCAGGTAAAAGTCGACCTCAGGCCCCCCTTCCTCTCTCTGACAGCCCCATGTGCTAAATCACTCACCTAGGTCAGTTCAGCACTGCCCCCCTTGCTGCCTGCACTGCCAATTGCAGACCACTGACATCCAAACACAAGGAGCACCACGTGTCTCAGAGGCATAGGATTAACTAATTTGCATGGACAATGGCATTTTGGAGATGCTGCACTCTGTCTAGTTGCCAGTGACTGTAATAGGTCCCAAGTGCATCTTATTCTCTATAAAAGTGATGCTGCACAGACAAAAACAGCTACTGGTCCTAAGACTGCTGCATTATTACTGTGGCAAAAGCTTGTCTGATGACAAGAGCCCTTTGAAGTCAAAGGCTGAATCAGCTTCCAGATATCAAAGGTTTGTTCTGGTTGCACAACAGATTTCTGCTGCAGCATCTCTGGGTTAACCTATTCATTGTATTAAAGGTGGAAGCAGAAATATGAACACCCTAATGGTGAAAGGGAATTTTTGTGAAACTCATCACTGTGTGTCCAGAAGTACTTCAGGCAGGATCCTGTCACTCAGGAAAATCTGAGGATGAAGATGTGAGAGTGATTTTTTTCTGGGGCTGTCCCTCAGATTCAGCCTGTATTTTCATGTAAGAAATCTTATGAAAGAGACTGAGAGAGGCTGGAGAACAGACACCTCAGAACAAAACTAAAATTCAAACGTGAGGTAAGAAAGGGGGAGGGAAATGTCAGGATTTCTCTGGGGATCACATAGGAAAGAGCAGGCACTACCTGCTGTGGCTGTTTCAAAGCATCAGGTTGTCTTCATCCACCCTGTGTGATAGAGAGATTCAAACTAAGGCAAAGAAATACACCTGTCTTCTTCAAATCTGTGGGAGCATAACTTTAGCCTTTTAAATGGTCCAGCCACCCAACCTGCATCATCTGCATATCTCTGTGCAAAAGTCTAGCTGTGCAAAACAATAAAACTCCAAGCTGGGACCATGAAGGAAGCTGCAAAGAGCTTACTGAAGCCAGCAAGGAATTCACCTGTCAGAGAAACGGAAAAAGGAAAAGATGGGGAAAAAGGAATTGCAGTATTACAGGGGAAGCTGTGACAGTGTGGGGAAATGGGGCTTAGGAAACGCTGATGAAGTAGCATGGCAGTAGAGGACCTGCAAAGGGAGGTGTTAAGGGACAGGCTGTTGGAGAAGCAAAGAGTGGGAGACTGCACTGAGAGTCATTCACTGCAATGAGAAATGTCACCTTCTGCAGGACCCAAGTACTAGAACAAAGCCCACAGCAGCACCAGAGCTTGTTTAGAGATAGCAACACCCACCTCCATGCAGACAGGCTGCCTTCATTACATACAAGCAAGCTGTTTTGTATGGGCTTTCAGTCACACCAGTGAAATTTTGCAGCCTGAGAGCACTGTGTAGGTTCAGTCATTACCCAGACATGTGCAACTTCCTTGTCAAATGCCCCATGATTACAGGTCCTCAGTTGGGGGACCTGTGCAAAGCTCCCTATGTATGTTTGGCATCCCCAGTTGCTACCACACTGTTCCCATTCACTGAGCTCATGCTACTGCTCCAGTGATAAACAAGCCACTGGGTTTTGCACAAAAGCAGACCCTTGAGAAACACAGATGTAGGGCTGGAGTCTTATATGTAACGCAGTGATACAAAATAAAGAAACAGAGCAGTCTGCAGTGCTTTCTCCATTCTTTCTATCTTTCTCATTTCCTGTTGCTATGCTGTTCCCCAGGCAAATACAAAAGAAACAGCTTCCTCAGCCACAAAAAATGAGATTATTCAAAGACCCCCTCTGTCGTCTCATATTTATTGTGATAGGCAGTGTTAGAAGTGTTTGACAACAACTCAATTATTTGCAATGAATAGAAGCGGGACAGGCAGGCAATTATCCACTTTACCCACATGAGAGACACCCATATTCAAAATCCACATTCAGAAAGATCCAAACCATTTTGCATATTTTTAATTACCAGCCTCAATTTAGCTGGATGGTTATGACTCCAATCAATGCGCTTTGGAAGGGCTGAACACTTGGGTTTAAGCCAGGCATGCATTGTCTCATTCACATCAGCACACTAATCTGAATATTTGGACTGGTTTGGTTACATTTTAAGAGGCAGCCTCCAGGATGGTGTACATCATAAGAAAAACCTGATTAAAAATTTTAATCATAATACAAGAAATTAGAAAAATTCCCTCAAATATAGATTTCAACAAGGTGGAATGTTTATATAAAAAAAATTTAATTACTTGGAAAATTTCTATTCCATGGACTTTTTTTGAGCATTTAATTCTTTTAATAACTTCCAAAAAATACTGGTTTTTTCTATCTAAATGTTTTTAATTGATATTTGAAATATATCTACTTAATATTGTAAATATTTTGAGCAACCTGAACTATTCTTTATGGAGGAAATATTTCCATGTGTTTGACTTTGTTTCTTTACTGAGTGAGAACATTTCACAACTGCATTTTAGGAAGCTGAATATCAAGTTTCTACACTCTGAAGTAAATATATGACCTTCTGTATTATTTGCTCCTAAACATGATCTCTTATTGCAGTCACACTGGAATTAAAAGGGGAATGACTAAGTAATTTTTACTAGCTTTCAGCTAATAATAGCATGGTTCTCATCAAAAAAGAAGAAAATGATAAATCTCAGCTTAGGTCATGGGACTGTTCACTTTTAAAAATGAAATTAGACTTTTACACCTACTGCTGTGTGTATTATCAGACTATTCTGGCTGTAAGAATCCACATTTCCCTGTGTGAAGGTTTCGAGGTTTCGAAGTATCAGTAATATTCTTAACTCTTTAGCTGCAGAAGGCACAGGATTATATAGGATTCACACATTGCACTTTTTAAGAAAACCTTGATAAACTGAATTAAGCAAAAACTATTATGAAGCATAATTTAAAACCTTAGAACCAGAAGTCAAAAGAATCCCTGGTATTTTAAGTGATCTTGTAACTGGGAGAGATCATTGTTTTAAATGTACAACCTTGCAATGCCAGTGCCATAATTTTAATAAGTTATTCCTAATTGCTGAGATATAACAAGGGTCAGAAGTTGGTCCATGGTATTCTTTACAGCTTCTTTCAGCTTTTACCTTATCCAACTCACACTTAAAGCACTTTCAAGTGGTTACGCATCTCAGACCAGCTAGGCTTCAAGCACATAGGTTGCTCCTGAATGTGCAAATCTGACTGCAGCATGAAGTCCTCCTTATGCCAGCTGTGAAGATTGAGTCAAATGAGATTAAAGGATCAAGGTCAAGGAATTCCCACTGCTACCCCTCCAGAATATAGTTTCTCTGTAGAAATACTAGTCAATTCAAGCATCCTTGTTATGTACTTTTTCCATCTTATTGCATGCTTGTCATCGGTATTTGTCAAACTGTTGACTATGCTCTTGGGTAAGCACATCTTGGCTGGACCCAGACTTGGGACATCTCCCACATTCTTGTAGGATCTCTGATATTTCTCGTAATCACCAGTTATCCAACGTGCAAAAACACGGCCTCTGATTCCAAAGGCAACACACAGAGCCTGCCTGCCTGGGTCACACTATAGCCTGGACAGCTGCAGATATTGGGAGCCTGTAGTAACATTATGCAGGAGATCCCAGTAAAAACTGAGCAGATCTGCTCCATATTTCTCTTTTTATTTCCTGTAGTAGTATGTCCTTAAGGACACATTTGCCTACAAATGTGACATTGTCTTTTCTGTGCAGCACCACTTTGTGATCTCACCGTGTGTTTCAGGTTTTGCAGCACTGCAAGCTTTTTAAGATAGTAAAGACAAAACTCCATTAAGTCAAAGAGCTTTATATCAGCTCTTAAAAGTTTCAGTGTCATGACTATTATTTAATTTTTATATTCTCATTCTCCCAGAATGCCAATAAGAAAACTTGTTCAGGGAAACCAGGGTCTATATTTGCATATTTATCCAGTAACATTAGCTCATGTTATACAGTGTGTTTGTTTTCACTGTGCAGATTTCATCTGCTCAGGGGGTTCAGTTATTTGACCTATATTAATATTTAATGGTACAAATACTTAAAATAAAAATCCAGGCACAGCCAATGCTTTTGGCAACTGTGCTTTAAACAGCCCCCCTTTATTAAAATCTGGCTAGGTTTGAAAGGTTTTGATTTCATGCAGGGATTGAAACAAGGAGCAGTACTTTTGATGACTGCTTCATGACTGAAGATTGTATTGGCTAATATTGTTGTACATCAAGCCTAGATTGGAAGGACCTTTGTACAGTTCTTGATTTACTAAGCAGAAGAGATCTGCAAAAAAATGAAAGAGAAAAATTTTAGTAATAAAATCGATCATTGTATCAAATCAATGTCTGTTTTTACTTTACAGTCACCCTAGACCAGTATTTTAGCATGGGCAGTTACCGACAATGTAGTAAAATGTTGTCTTCCTCTTCTTTGTTTCCCCAAACTAGTAACTTCTTAAGTTTTTCACTGAAGACTGTAAAATAATATATTATTTGACTAACTCTGTCCTATTGCAACACAAAGTTATCCTGGGTTGTCTTAGTCTCCTGAATTTCAACCAAAAAGCAATCCTTACTGGCATGCCTGTAAAAGAAAATTTACCCTATGAAAAGGGTAGGTTTCTTGGCATTAGGATAAATTACCCATATAGTACAGTTCAGTCCATATATTTTTTTGCTATGAAGCAGCATGGAAACAAGTGAATGGCTCGCTATGCGTCAACCAGCTGCTTTTCAGTACCTCTTTCATTAATCCAGCATATCTCAGCTTGCCTTTCACTCCTTGCACAGTGAAGATTATCCATGTGTCTACTTTCCATGAATAAAATGCACACTTTTGCCTCAGGCTAGGGATGTGTAGAGAAGTGGAGAAAAAAACATAAACCAAACCTCTAAAGAAATTAAAACAATCTTTTTTGTTACACTCTCAGTGTAACTATTTAAGAATCCTGAAAGTTGATGACATAAAGAAAGAACTTAGAGCAAAATGTGCAATCAACTTGGATATGATGCAGTTAAAAAGCACACAAAGGCTTTATAAAAACTAATGAATTGATTTAAGGCTCCACTGGGTGATATACAATGACATATTATTTATGTAACCTGTAGTTTACTGTTCACATAGTAATTTTCACCTCCCACTCTGTCAAATAGAAGAAACTTTTTCACCTTAAATCTTAGATGATGATGAGACCAAATAGCAGGAGAGGATGTATAAATGAAAGTAATTTAGTGAAGAGGGTTTGACTGACATGAAAAGACAATAAAAGCTATGATAATGTTAGGGATATCAAAGTGAAAGCCAGGTGGGCAGACGAGAATAGGCAAGTTCCCAAATCAATCTGAAAGGCGTTCTTCAACACTGGGGAAAATCCAGCCATTTATTTTGCAGCTTATCACTCCATGGGTCAAAAACTATGTATTAAATTTGGAGCACAAAGACCCACCTTGTCTAACAATTGTACTTATTGTAGAGATGGGCAGGGAGGAGGGGGAAGGGACAACATTTCAAAAGCTCTACACATACTCTAGAGAAAATGATTTGGGATTTTCTGTCTAAAAAGCAGACTATATGAATCTCACCTCTTCTACTGTTCAGGGAGGCTTATATTAAAATGCCCTCCTCCAGTGCTCATGATAGCTTTTTATTGGATCTTGTTTGCTGCTGTTTCTCAGTTTGTGGGTTGGTAATCACTGTCTCCATAGAGGAAACGGCATGGCTCCCTGAAAATGTTCCCACATGGGATTGCAAGAGCTGGATTTTCAGGATAACTTAAGAAACAAAGCCCTGCAAATTATCTCTCAATTTATTAAGCTGCCTACCCAATGCTTAGAGAACACATGGCTTAGCCCAGCAACACAGTTGGTCTTCAGCTGGAGTGATGCAGTTTGGATAAGGCCCTTACAGACAGTAAGTGGCTAAAAGCCAGTGGATCAGATCCCAAAATCAGAGTGCTGCCAGCTTGTAGAGGAGCTGGGCTGTGTGGGTGATGGGTTCTAGGAACAGAAGGTTAACATGTTGGGGTCCCATTGCTGATGCGTTTCCCTGAGGACTTCCTTGCAACCTAATAGGAACTGAATTGGTACATGGACCATCAGCAGCTGCCAATCCACAGATGTTGGCTTCTGGATTTCTATAATGCGGACACCTAGTTATACATAGAGGCGTCTTGCTTTTTCTGAGATGGGCTTGACAGATATTTAGGCATTTTATAAGTATTAACAGAAAATATGAAAACACTCCAAAACCCCATGGGCACTTCAGTTGTGTGAGGGGTCCTCACTTCAGTAATATTTCTTTTCTTTCCTGGATTCATTGTCCCTGTTCTTATAACTGCCCATAAAAATATGTTTAAAAACAGCTGGGAAGAGAGGTTTTTGCTTGAATCGCTTTCCATTTTAAATTTCCAACTCCCAAACAAAAGAACAAAAGAAGAAGGAAAGCCCTGCAGAGTAAATAACAGTCCAGTGATTAACTCCTCTCATTTTAAAGCACAGTCAGGTGTTCTGAACACTAGATAGAACCCCTCAGCCAAGCTGGAAGCAAAAAAGGTTTTTTCCATACGCAAGAGGGGAAAAAAAGTGTGAGACATTGTTCTTCAGGACAGAAAGGGCATGAAGATTTCTATTCTGAACCTGCTATTTTTGGGACAAGTCCGGTGAGTCAGTGGAGAGCCCCTCCATGTGCTGACATGAAGGAAATCCCAGCTCTGGGTGTTGCTTCCGAACGTGCTCTGAGCTCAGCTGAGAACAATATAATTGTGGTGTTTCCAATGGGGGTGGCTCAGCTCAGATTGTTGCAATGGAGGATAGATGGGTGGATGAATGGACAGATGGACGGACAGATGGATGGATGGACAAACGGACAGGCCAACAACAAGGCAGAAGATCTGATGCACATTGCAGGGCAAGGCACATGGCAGGGATGGAGAGAACAAGATCACATTGTCTAATTTAGCCTATTTATCTACCAATCAGAGGTGCAGCATACAGGACCAAGACCATTTATGGATCCCCTAGAAACAGGGAATTGGTGTATCCACCACTGTCAACCCAAATCAAAGCATTATTCAGATGACTGCAGCTGGCTTAGTGGTTCCCAGTGGTACCAGTGCAGCTCCTTAGAATAAAGCACTGGAGAATTGCGTTTCAAATCTCTATCTCTTACTTAAAGGATATTGCCAAGGGAAACAAACAAACAAACAAAAACACAAACAAACAAAACACAGCAAAACAACTGGATGGCAAATTTTGTATTAGCTGCTCTTAAGGCATTTGAGACATGGACTCACTGGCATCCTGTCTGGGATGGCAGTGAACAAGGGACACATATGTTTGAACCTGTACCTTAAATTTCTTTTACACACTTACAAAGTAAGCAAAATTAACATATATCCTTTACCTTTCTTTTATAAAAAGAAATAGAATTGAAGCCTTAAATTCCACACATTACCAAAAGTTGGGTATACCTATTGGAAAAAAAAATTCCCTTCATGTAGGGTTGCATACCAGACCAGCCTGTGCCTTCCATCAGTCAGGCAGTCGAGCTAGGATGAGCCTCCAGCAACACTCCCACCTGGAAAGACTGCTTTGTTCTTGGAGCTCAGCTTCCAGACAAACTGGGGAGCAACTGCTGGTGTCTAAGGAAACACAAAAGTCAGATGTTAATCTTGGATTAAATCTGATTTGGTTTCTTTTTGTACCTCTTTATTTTTATTAAGTCAGAAAAACATGGAAGTTCTGAGCCAAGAGCTCTCATTCTATGCAAACACTTGAAACACTGGAAATTCAAAGCCTGTGAGTCATCCTGACAGTACAACCAAGGTGTTAATCCTTTGTTTCCTTCCAAGTACTAGTAAGAAGGGGAAATATCATAACAAGAAGAACAGTTTCACTTTCCAGCTTCCACTTCCTCAAAAGGGCACTGGGTAACTGAAGGTAAGGCCAATTTTGCCAGCAGGTTAGCAGCACTCAGTCTCTAGCTTTGGGCATCTAACCTTGTCATTCAGACTGAGCTCTTTAAGCAACCACCTTTGAAGATGTTCATTTAGCTAGTCTGAATTGCCCCCACAAAAACACAGAAAAGCACCAAACAATATTTTTACAAAAGGGCAGACCTGTGGCTCTTTTCTTGTTTATTTATATGAGTTTCTCCAGTTATATTTTAAATATCTGTAACGCTTTCTTGTTGGTTGGCTCTATTCTACATTGTGCTGTTGAATGGATCTATTTTCCCATGTGGTTTTTTTTCAGCGTCTCAGTCAGCTGATCTTCATCTTGACTAAAGAAAGACAAATTTGGGAACCAGACTCTCCTGTGAAGCAGCAGTTTCTGAAACCACTAGTTTCTCACCTGCAGTCCCATTAGGCTGGGAGCAGTAACCAATTCACAAGCCTCTTTATGGGCAAGTGCTTAGACTGAGAAAAGAGCCCTGCTGTGTAAACATAAGCAATTCTTCAGTCCCATGAAAGGAGTCACAGATACAAGTCCTTCTGCAAACACTTGTGTCAATACAAAACTATTGCACAAATGTTCATGGAAAGCAAAGGCACAGGAAGAGCTAAAATAGAAGTGACTCATTTTCAAACACAAATAAATATTTCTCGGGGAGGGGGAAATGTTACATGTAGCTTAAGGTGAATCCTTAAAATCAAAATAGTGTTAACTGGGAATGTTGTCCTGAAATAGTAAAAGGTAAAACATAGATACCTGGTTGAGGATACTTAACTGATAAGCAGATTCCGCCTGTATCCATAGCTAAAATGAGTATATTCTTGCTTCTTCACCAACTGATGGAGCTCCTTACTGAGCGATACCTAGCAGCCCTCTCCAAAGATCTGTTAGTGTCATGACTTGTCAATGATGTATTGCCCTAAAAATGGTGCCTTCTACAAAAGAACAGGTCCTGGAGCAGATTTAGCCCTAATTACAGGAAGGAAGGAATAGGAGAGGTATGCAGATACCAGGAGATTCATCTTGCCAAAATACAAAGTGTGTTGCTGCAAGCTGGAGAATTTAAATGGTGATGCTTTTGAGAAAAGACCTATATAAACAAATACCTCCTCTGCAATAATCAAGAATTAGGCTAGAAAAATGCAGATATTTGAAACCTTAATGTATGTGGTTTCTTAGATAAGAGAGTAACTTCTAGGCAGGGAGACTCAAAATTCCTTTTTACTTCATCTTCTAATATAGAACAGCATCTCACATTGAATCTATGACTCAGTACCATACAATCACATCCTGTTTTTCTAGGTAATTTAGTCCTAAGTAGCAACTGAAGAAGTCCCATTCCCTTCTCAGTACTTCTCAGATTTCCTCTGTCACCTGAAGATGATTATTTGATATCCCATGTTACTGCTAATTATCATTATATTTTTATACTAGATTTTGTATCAGATTACCATGTTAGTCTAATAAAAATGATAGTCCCGTGCAATGATACACAAGGGTGCACATCTGAAAGTTTTTAAAGTATTTTCTCCATTTTACAGTACAAGACATGTAAAATAGTTGAAATTATTCCATGGCCTTAGAGAAGTCATTTAAATTAGTAGCAAGCCCAGGAATAACAGCCAAGGAGTCTAAATCTCATTTCCCACTCTAACAAGAGAACAAGGCAAATGTACCTCTGTATTGGTTCATTATTCTGTATCATATAACCACCAGTACATTGTCTCTGAGAGCTGAGTATAGTACTGATTAAGTTACTAAATGCTCTTATCATAAAACAGATATTGCAGTCCCCAGGTTTCCTCTGTTAATCTGTTTGTTTTGCTGTATCTGGGGGATAAAAGATGTGGGAGTATGAAACATTTCTCTGTTAATTAGCAATTATAAAACAGTAATGGAGCTTGTGTGTTTTAGAATATGTGTGAGACAATGTTTGGTTTTATGCTTCATTTAGAAATATCTTAAGGATCTAGGCATATTCTACAAATAATTTAAAATGCTCTACATGAGGAGATACATGGAAGAAAATGAAAAAGAGACAAGGTCCATGCAGAAAATAATGACCTTTTAGCAAAGGTGGGTGTGTTTGTATTAATACAAATGTCTGGATGCTAGCTCTAGCCTTAGTACTTCCCTGATTCTTTAAACATACACGAATGGATACAAGGTGTCAGGCTATGCCAGTAAACTGCACAATGAGTTGAGCCTGTCAGCAAGATTTCCTTGCACTATCCTTCCTCTGCTCCACTGATAACAGTAACAGAACACTGACATACAGAAATACTTGTTCTTTCTATATATCGAGGGCTGAAATGTTTGGGGTTTCTAGGTGCTTACCTGGTGGGGTGCAACTATCACCTTATCATCATGGGGGAAAAGGAGCTGGTCCACTGAGCTGTTTTGATTGGCAGTTTGTGGGATCATGCATCTAGGGTTTAACCTGGCAGAGTTTCCGCCCCTCCTGAGCCATAAACTCCTGTTAGCTTCATGCTGCAAGGGAACATCAGACAGAAATCCCTGCACTGAAAAATTTACACTGAGCCAGAAGGAAATTGAGCCATTTACAAGTATGTTCACCAGGGAGAAGCTAAAAAGAAAGGTCACATTCAGAAGAGGATTTCTGTGTCCTGGTTTCATTGACAGCAATATTGCACTGGTAGGGGAAAGGCAAGCCCTGTGAGATCTGCTGGCTGTGGTCAAAGCAGAGACACTGAGCTTCTGAAGGGGCATGGGCAGCAATGCAATAGTGTAAGACAGCAAGAGAAACCCCATTTCTTGTTAAAGGGATATTGGTTGAACTTTATAACCAAGATATATCCACTTCTTTTATTTATTACTATCAGGTGATAAGACCACATCCGCAAAATAGCCTTCAAGATTTCTCTCCCAAAAACTCAGAGGTGAGGAAATATATGATAGAAATATAAATGTTAATTTTCTAAATCTGTCCTGGGCCTGAATACTGAGCACAGAGGAGAGCTGAGGTGGAATTTGGCTTTTCAGCCTAGAAAAGAGGAAAAAAAGGGGAGACAAAGAGGACTTGATAAAGCCACAGGTAGCCTGGCCATCCAAACCAGCCATGAATTCTGTTAACCCCACTGAAGCTGGTTCACCATGTACATGCAGCAAGATGCACAAAGCATCACTCACTGACATGGGCATTTCTTCTGTGAGCTTGCTACTGTCTCCATGCTTGTAATCTCATCTCATTTATTGTGATACAGGACTTCTAAAATGCCTTCTTTGTCACTATTCTGTATCTGGGGGCTTTTGTGAAGCACCAAGGGCTTTGCAGCTCAGAAGAGCTTCCTCACAATACAGTGAGGTGCTCTTTATCACAGAAAAACAGCTTATGAAAGGGCAGGAAAGATCTGAGTGATCTCTGTGATGACCAGCTTACCCAAGAGCTTAAAAAAAGGTCAAGATGTTGAGCTGGCACAAGCAGTGACCCTGGGAGGGAACAAAAGGACACCAAGGAAGTGAGCCATCAATGTCCATTATTTCTGAAACTTCCTTCTTTGTCATTGCCTTAATTTCCAGATTCAGCTAGCTATGAGTGCACAAGGTAGTTTTGATGAATTTTCCAAGCCCACAGCCAGATCCTCACCTACACATAAATGTCATGCTTTAATGGCAAGCCAGAAGGAGCTGCCTTTCTTGCCATTAACGCAACCTGAGGATTGAAAACCACAGGAATAAGTCTAGTAGGATGCCAGCCAAAGCATCCTATTGTTTCAGAAACAATGTGCCTCCCATTAAAGCCTGGCAGGGCAGTGCTCTCATTAGCTCCTTCAGACATTTCTCTCTTCCCATCACCATTTCCTTCCCATCACTACCCTGCCAAATGCTTCTAGAAGTAGATTCTCTTTGTAACATCTACTGCTCTCCAGCAGGCTTAATGTTATTTGTATTAATCCCAATATTAATTATCATTATTAATCCCAGGATAGCTGGGAGGGCAGTTATCAAGCTGTGTGCCAGAGCAGTGCCAACGACATCTCATTTCTGCAGGAAGTTTCATATCAATCCATCAAAGGCAACACAAAAAGAGAGACTTCAAGAGGTCATATATTGTAAAACCATAAAAAGCTTATTCTTCCCTGGAGTACTCTGAATACTATTCCCCTCCTTGCTCTGCACCTTCTCTCATAACTGCCCTGTACCATGGCAACCAGCTATGGCTGGGGACTGTGCATTATTAAAAATAAGCTCTGCAACCAGAAATAACTGAATATTACACATTTTCCCTCCTCTGTGACTTTCACAAGCCCTTGCTTTTTTTTTCCTCCCTCTTCCTGCTGCCTTTTTCCTGAGGGCCTCCCAGGGGTTCAGTCCCAAGCAAGCTGGACAGTTTTCAAATAAAAATAGCTAGTTTATTCATCAAACAGATTCAGACAGGTTTGGTGGTTTGGTTCTTTCTTTCTAAATTGGAGGTTTGGGAGAGTTCTGT
The DNA here is from genome assembly GCA_002631895.1 of Agapornis roseicollis. Classification (NCBI taxonomy): domain Eukaryota; kingdom Metazoa; phylum Chordata; class Aves; order Psittaciformes; family Psittacidae; genus Agapornis; species Agapornis roseicollis. The sequence goes on from NDXB01003223.1 coordinate 162,207, forward strand.
GTATGTTGGACCTAACATTCAAGACCCCATTTCACAAACCATGTGTCATGATGACATCCAAAGTGTCCTGGCTCCTTTGTCGTGGAGGAGTTTCCAAGGGGAAGCAAGTCTGCTTGCTCTTTTGAGAGACTTACTAGGGCATATGGGATACCAGTTGTGCTTTACTTCAACACACAAGCCTCTGCTGTCAACAAAACTGTGCACTGCTAGAAACAAAACAAAAAGAGAAGGGAAACAACCTAAATTTAAGTTTTGTGGAAGGAAGTTGCTAGTTAAGAGCACGTTTGTTGGAAACAGGTGTTAATCTTTACTGGCTGAGTCCCTGCAAGAGTCATACAAGCTTCCCAGCCTCCCAGATGTCTCCGTGCTTCTTGTAATGTCATCGCCAGCTGCACTAAGAGTGAAGTGACTTATCCTCCGTCCTCTGCCCTGAGAGACACAGAGGAAATACAGGGGAAATATATTTGGCATGAAAGTCCTGCTCTGGTAAGTCCTATCCTTGCTCTATCTACCATTGCTCATTATAAACACAAGCAGCAGTAATTGCAACTCAGCTGCCAGATTAACTCAACACCAAACCACTAACATGAATTTTAACCTATTCATGATTTTCTGAGCTCTGGCCATGTTACTTGTCTCAAAGAAGTTCCTTCTCCTTCCACTGCTTTAACACATCATATGAGTTCAACTGCACTGCCCCACAGTCCTGCAAACCTGCTGGAGATTTCTGTTGTGGTAGAGCATCAGTGCAACTGAAATGCAGCTCTGGCTGGGTGCAGAGCTCCAGCCTCCAGACAGTCATGAAGGGTTCATTAAGCAGCAGTGGGACGGGAGAAAGGTTTCCAGAAACTTCTCTTTATAGTACACTAGGACTATTGCATTGTACTTGATAACAGAAGGAACCTTTTGGCACCATGCTACATTTATTCTATGCAGGTAATACTAATGCCAAGAATTATATTCCCTTCCTTCTTTACCCACCACACCACGTGAGTCTGATTTTTCAGGCAGTATAGTAGTGTTCACATTTTCCTTATGAACAGATCCAGTTTGCAGCCGTCAGCTGTAATGCAGCAGCTTAAGTATGCAGCACACGCAGCTGTAACATACATAGATAGACCAGCCATGTGTTATTCTGCTTCTGGTCTTGGGCAATTAAACATCTGCTTTCCACAGGGAAATAATCTTTTTTGTAGAACCCTAAGGGAAAAGAAGCTGTTTTATTCCATTTTTCACACTATGCATTTACTCTTCATTAAGACAGATTACAATTAAGACAGCCTAGTGTAAGTCAAACCATTCCTTTTCACCAATAATGATAGGGAGCAATTTTTGATCACTGGCCCCTTCAACTGCCTCACTATCAATCTTTTTGCAGTTACTGCCTGTTTGTTTAAAGAGCCTTTAGGGAGCTACCAGCTGATGTGCTAGCTCTAAAGTCTCCCATGACACGATTCACATCCCAGCCTCTTTGACCCACTTCTAACCGCTACCTCCAAATCATTATTTTTAGATTACACATTTATGAAAAATAACCTCTAAGCAAGCCAAAAAAGCCAAACTGAAGACAATTTGTAACTTCAAACCGTCTCACACTACAGCAATATGCTAGAGCCTGACCAACCAGAGGATAGTTGAAGTTGGATTGTACCCCTGGGTATCATCCAGTCCAGTGTGAATGCCTATGGTCACCTCTGCTAAGATATACCATAAATATAAATCTGCAAGAACAGAGCAGAGAGATGTCACTTAGAACCCCAGCATTTGCAATGGGATTTTTAAACTGAAATGTTTCCTGTGATGTGCACTTAGCTACAGACTTTTAGAAAAGCCAAGGGTATTATTACTCCTGTAACAATTTGTCCATACAATTTCTTTTGTTACATATCCACATAAGAACCTATATGGCAGTCAAGACTTGGCACGAGCCAAGTGCACGTGCTATTTATGCCCAGATACCTATTCTCCGTTTACTGCTGCAATAAACTGCATGTAATTGCTCATGTGTTTACCAAATATGAACAGAAATCTGACTTCTAAACTTGCCTAGTCATTCTGACACATTGCTAAACCTCAGTGGCTCCCAGACAATTCTTCACTTTCCCCATGTTTACCAGGTTTTGCACATTTAGCACGTTTCCATTTGCAATTTTGCATGTTTTCCACTGCAATCAAGTGTGTTTTCAAGCAGCAGGGGGTTCACAGTTATACACATGCATTTTACACACTTGGAGATTCCTAAGGCAAGTGAAGAAACAGTTTGGCTTCTCCTAAGTCATCACAAGGATCTGGAGTGGACCCAAGAAAGGGGGTGTGCATGTGCAAAAGGAAGAGAGAGCACTAACAAGCTCAGGTTGCAATCAAGACAAAACAGTTACTCATTGCCAGAAACGAGTGGCTTTGCCTACTTGAAGAATTCCCATCCCTAACCTTGGCAGATAAAAAAAAACCCATCGCATTTAAGCAGCCCCTCATCATCCTCTCATTTATCAAACACAAACAACTATCTCTAACAAGTCAACTAAAGCATACAGACAAATGGAGCTTTCCCAGCTCTTAAACCTATCGGTTGGAAGCAAAGAGCCAGTGGCTAAACAAATAGAAGAGTAATCTTTCAGAGCCCAATTGGCTTCCTATCTATTCTGAAAGTGCCTGCAAATTCAACAGTGATTTATTATCCACTACTGAAGGACAGAGCTGTTAGGAAAAGCTCACCTCCAAATACCTCAGAAAATATCAATATGCTCTAATGACAAGAGATTCCCATTTAGCCCCAAATCAGCACATCACAGTGCATAAGCAATTGCTTCTATTCAAATAACATGCTTAAGTCCCATTGGTTTCTTTTATTTGACATAAATATGTAGACCGGGAGAAAACCGCACTTTTCATGACCTAACTTCTAAAAAGGCACAGCTCGCAACTCCGTATAGTTAAGATCGTGTTCAGTGTTCCTGAAACAGGATCACACTCAAACAGAAGAGGTCTACAAGTAGTGCCCAGAGGTTTACATTTGCAAAGATCACTCATGTATTAGGGCTTATTTGCATTTACATGAAAACTACACGTTTGAGGTATTTATCATGTACAGTGGCCTAAATGTGATGTAGTTTAAATGAGAGCAGAATTTGGCTTCACATCAGTGAAAGTGTTAAGTGTATGACCTCTTAGGGCTTTATATTTTGTTACTATGCTTTTGTGGAGAGCAGGACATTATGCTAAGGGCCCTCTTTGTTAGTTTACAGACTTCTTTTTTAATGCTTGAAACATTTTAATAGTGCCAAGGGCCATAAAGCTGTTGTGGTAATTAAAAAAAAAATGATTACATTTGTAAGTAAGGTACCAAAACTCGTGCTATTCATGACTGCCAAAAATAGCAGCTTTGGATTTCTCATAAGGATTTCAGTACTGAAAGGAGGGGAAAATGTCAGAGCAATCATTCCTCACTCTGAGAATCAGTGAAAAAGCCTACTGGTCCAGACTGTGCAAGGTCCACAGTCCAGACTCCCACCACTGTGACCCTCCTGTGCTCATTTAGACACGCACAAATTTCTATTGCACCAGAGAAATATTCCTGCTTTCCCAGTTTCCAAAAGTATAAATGACAAAACATGCTCTAGGCCAAGGGAGAACCAGCCCCGTAATAGCAGCTGTTTAACTGAAACTCCCCAGATTTTTCTTTTTCTTTTTTTTCCCTAGGAAGAAAAATTCCTTGTGATTAGGTTTTTCTTGTATTATTTCTAATAAATTCTGGTACCAACCCAATGAAAATACGTTGAAAAAAGCTTTTGTCAGATCTTCCCATGAAAATTAAGAAAAAGGATCCAAGTAGGAAAGTAAGAGGGAATTTATGGAACTTTAACTTGAAATATTGTTTTGGTCAGGTTTGAGCTTAAATTAGGGGTAAAGTTTTGGTAAAGATTCCCCCTTACCTTACTTTATAGACTTATTTTTGCTTGTTCTGACTTACAGGTCTACACGTATTTTCATTGCATTTGACCCATGTGACAGTTCATTAGATGGTCCATTTTCAGTAAAACATGTGAGGCTTTAACCATGCATAGACTAATTAATGTCTGTGCAATAATGATATGAACTCTACCTAATATATGTGCTGTTTGCAGCATATTAGCAAATATCAGGCAGAATATAAGTCATTTGTCATTAAGGAGCCCATAATTTAAGACACCTAAGGAATTCCAGCACATTGCAAGGCAGTACATGAAGTAACATGCAACTTGCGCTGTCATTATGGCTTATTTGAGAGGTTTAGATAAATAGGAAAAATGCCAAAAGCAAACTAACACTCAGAAGCACAGTTAAAAAATGACATGCTTTTTGGTGGAGGATGAGAGGAGTTAATTTTTCCCTTGCTGATTTTTTTTTCTTTTCAAATCTGAGTAATTATGCCATTCCATTTCTTGCACAGCTTAATACCTCGATGTATTGCCCAGCCTGTGCTGCTCATACATTGTCAATACACAAGCTTTTCTTTCCTAGGGCTCAGACAGAGTGATCTGATCCTCTGCTGTCAAATTACCCCATTTGTGTCTGGAGCAGGACCCAATGGGGAATACACAGGAATCCTGCAGATCAGCCAGGAAGCACTCCAGCCCAAGAGAGACTTCCCTAATTCCCTTTTTAGGCACCAGTGCCAACATAATGTTCTTGGCTTCAAGAAGTGTGAGTTTCTGATTCATTTTTATTTTTAAATGAACTATTGCATGGTGGAAACCCCATGTCTTTCCACTCCAAGTATTGCCATTACTACTAGTGACAAGTAGTAAGGGAACATTGATGGTCACAAAAGACAGACAAACTTTATGGGGGGTTAATATACTACACCAGATCCAAGCTGATACTGCTGATTTGCATGGATAACCACTTGAAGAAGAGGTCCTTCTGCCCAAGATGAGCAGGGTGAAGAGCATCTTCTCTCTCTCTCTCTCTATATATATATAATGTCACCATTGCCCATAGAAGAAGAAAGGCTCCTGTTTGGAGAAGAGGCATGCAGAGAAAAGGGAAAGAGTGAAGGAAAGAGGAAGAGAGAAGGGAAAAAAAAGTGGTGAACTCCCAATGACAGAGCAATAGAATATCCACTTCCCCTGGTCCCAGTGAGCTGAGGCTTGCAAACACAGCAAGACTAGGTGCTGCAAGGGGAAGAAACCTTTATACTATTTCCATTAAGATATGAGGCTGGGCTTTTGCAACAGGGCATGCTTAGGAGATAAACTACCATGAAGCAAGAACTGGCTTCTCTGTACCTTGCAGGCATGTGCCCATTTAAGATGGTTTTGTGTATGGTTTTGATTCTTTGCAACACTCTGGTTGTGTGGCTGTAGACTACTGATTAATAGTCCTACACAGAAGTGAGCTGGTGAGCAGTTTTAGTTGAAGGAATCAACCTAAAGCTGTGACACAGCTTTGGAAGCTTAATGAGATATGGCACTCTTAAGAGAGAAACTCAGCAGAAGAATGAGAGTCTCTTCAGAAATTTCCCTTTCTTTACACCAGAATTAGCCTCTTCTGCTCATGGTAAGGCAGACTGTGCTGGTAAAGTCAGGATTGGGTACTCAGACCTTGGGCTACAGTAAATCTCCCAAGACAATTGATACCAGGCAAAATAAAAAAGTAGGGAGCTGCTCACCATGTCAGGGTTTGGAGTATTGGTCATGATTCTATTTCCAACAAAGAAGCATACACCAATCAGCAGCTTCATGAGTGCAGTGCATCACCCTACAGCTAAAGAGAGCAAATCTGATTACATCCCTTCCATCAGCTGCTCTGGACCCGCAATCTAGGCTTCAAGGTGTATATCTTGGTCAATGCAAAACCATACTCTTTTACACAGGGATGTTTAAGTGAGTAGCTTACAGCTTTCACTTGTATTTTACATTGTAAAGATGGCAACTTTGCAGGCATATCAGAATTTATAACACTGCTGAGTTACTGTATATGTAATGGCTCATATGTTTGTGCCACTGGCAGGTCTGGCAGAAACCCAATATCACTCCTAACTATGTGGCAACCCTGAGTTTAATGATCAAAACTGAAACAAAAAGCTTAGATAACATTAAAGTCACGTTTGAGCTCAATCTCCGTAACTTCGAACCACCAGGTCAAGGCTGAAAGTTTTCTGTGGAATTCTTCAGAAGGACAGCAATGTAACTCACTTCAAAGCACATAGGCTTCAAAAGCTCATCTTTTCCAGGGGAAAACTGTACAGTGTTGTTGCAGAGCAGAATTCAGGTTCGAGAATGGAATAAACCATTAACTTTCCAACCTGCTGCAACTGGGTGCTGTTCTGCTGAAGGGTGGGAACCAAAAACTCACTCTCCACAACCCCATCAACATTTTTCATTCTCATCAAGTGCCTCATAGTAATACAAAGGGTCCCCAGCAGAGATCAGTGCCTGACACCATAGACAGATGGTGGGATTCCTCTCACTAGTCAATGGAGAGAGACAGGCACCTTTGTGGTAAAATTTGCCAAGGGTCCTAGGTGATGAACTTAATGTGTGTGTTTAGGCCTTAATTCAGCAAAGTACTTAAGCAAATGCTTATCTTTAAGCACATGAATAATCTGATCTCTGTTAAGTGAGGCACTTCAGCATGTTCTGAATTTAAAGATCACCAAGAGCCTAAGTGCTTTGCTGAATCACTGAGTGTGGAGTTGGCTTTGACATGATGAAACATGGCAGAGCAGAAACACAAATACACAGCATTAAGCTCAGAAGAAAGAGGGATTCAGAGAAGGGTGAAGGGTAGGAATACAATGTTCAAGGGACAGCTGAAACTCCCAGGTGAATAGAAGAGACTGGAAGGATTACAAAGAGTGTTGTGTGGGTATCTCTGATATTTGTAAAATTCCCAGTGGTCAAGAGTAGGCTCTCTGCCCTTTGTGTTGCTGCCACAGAAGAACAAGGTGGCATTCAATGCAATGCAAAAGCAACAAATCCAAAACCAATAAAAGGGAACATAACTTAAATCCAGGTGCAATGAATTTGTGGACCTCACCACCACAGGAAATCACACAGGGTTTAACAGTATCAAACCCGAGGCTGAATGTTTCTGAGGATATCCAGAGAGTGTCAAAAATAATACCAAAAGGGGAAATTGTAGTGTGATTACTCAGCATCCTTCTTTAGGGTTTGAGCCAGTTTCTAATGGCTAGAAATCAAGATTCAACCCACAAGGAACCAGCAAGGGAGGGCAGGTAACCTCACAGCAGCCTATGCTCAGATCCTTCCCATCACTGGAGCTTTTGGTACCAACCACCGTCAGCTTCCTACTGAACTGGTGTGTGGATCCATCCCCATAATGGTACTTTTGAGATCTGGTATGTAAGAACTCCTATGACATATCAGCATTTAAATGAACCTCCTGACTTTAACTTTAAAACTCAAGCTTCTCCTGCAATTAATGAGTGTTGGTTGAAGCACAGCACTGCATTAGAAAAGGTTGGTTTGATATTGTAAAGGCAGTGAGACAACATTCATCTCTATAAAATACCCTGAATGATACTTCCAGTTTAAATTCTAAATATCCTGTTCCTTCAAAGTCTCTTCACAATGATAAAAGCAAGATCTTAGTTAACTATTTCCTGAAGTGCAGGATGAAAACAACAGCTAAGGGAGGGGTGTGGAGGGGTGTGTCTTTACGTGGATGCATGTTTCAGGTTTGCATGCATCTGTATCTGTAATCAAACTTGTCCTCGTGTCTGTTAAGCTGAGATGTCTTTCTTTGCAGTTATTTTTCTGGTCTTGGCATCATTTTGCCTGCAAATTGCAGACAGACAGATGCCATGAAGTTCCTGTGGAAGAGGCTGGGGGGAAAGGGGGCAGCAGACACCAAACTCAGTGTAGGGAGAAAAATCATAGAATCATAGAATAATTAGGGTTGGAAAGGACCCTAAGATCATCGAGTTCCAACCCCCCCTGCCATAAGCAGGGACACCCTACACTAAACCATGTCACCCAAGGCTTCATCCAACCTGGCCTTGAACACTGCCAGAGATGGAGCATTCACAGCTTCCTTGGGCAACCCATTCCAGTGCCTCACCACCCTCACAGGAAAGAATTTTTTCAAAAATATTAAAAAAAAAGGCAAGTGAGGAAAGCAGAAAGGCCCAAAGTAAATGCAGATATTCAAATCCCATCACAAAAACAACTTTCATTGCACTACAAAGCATTAGGATCTTTGTGCAAGAATGGGTGTTTTACCAATTTGGGTTTGGGACCTTATTTTATAACCATGCTCTTACAGAGCAGTGCTCTGTCAGACATCTCGCTCTCTCTTCCAGGAAGGCCAAGTGATGTAAACATCTGGCAGGCCACCTTGCCTACAGCCCAGATTACAAAAAGTCACAACAGAAGCACAAAAAATACTGCTGCACTTCAAATCAGGCGTCTCAGATACCGGTGGCTGGGACAGCACAAAGGCTGGAGGAATCTGAACTCCAAGGAATAAATTCCTCTATTTTCTTACAGAAAATCTTTGAATGACAGGGTAATTTACCCATGAGGCTCCAAATGGGAAACAAGCCTGAAAAACATCAGCATCTGGAGATTTTAGCTGTCTTGGTCTAAGAGACAGAGCAGACAAGGAAACCAAGATGATTTACTTCTTGTGGAAAAAACAGAAAAGGACACTCAAGCTGAAAGTCAGAGGAATCTTTGCAGAGTCTGATAAAGAACCACCTTCACAATCATCTTCTCTGTTTATACTATATTCCTTTCTTTTTCTTATGTGTGTGATAGTTACAGGAAGCTGATTGGAGATGTTTTATAGTGTATGTCAGGAAATATTGATATCACCTTTTAATTACCATACTACACCCTGAGTGCTTTTACAGGATGTGGTGAGGGGGAGAGCTTTATAGATAAGATGAGTAATAGAGCACCTTTCGGTACCTAAGGTCTTTGGAGTGCTGAGAAGAAAATTAAATTTAAAAAAAAAACTAATCAGTTTTTGTCACACAAATACACAAATATATTGCTTCTAAGTCTTTTGAATAGTCCCTCATCTCTTGGTATTTTGTTTTTCTTAAATGGTCTCCCTGGAGACAAATGATTGCATGAGGATCAGAGCTTTTCCTTAAAATAGAAGAAACTGTGAGTTTTTAGCTCCTGCAGTCTATGAAGAAAAACCTGAACAATGTATCTAAGAACCCAAGGCTGAATAAAAGGAGTCCCATAGTTCTCATTGTGTATTTACTGTCTCTGTTTTCCAGGTTTATCTCACTGTATTTGGAGACCTGCCAGATGAGATATGAATATGCATTGTAAATTTTCAAAATACAAAGTAAAATAAATGGGGAGAATGAACAGTTTAGGCATCAGACTGGCAGACTTTGGATAAGTATTCCTGGGATTTGCTGAGCACCAAGGCAGAAACATGCTGGAGCTGCACTGAACCACACATACACCAGCACACAGGTCAACCCATGGTCTTTGATTTGAAAGGACTTTGCATAAGGTTCAGCTAGAAATCTCCTGGGTTTTGACTGTTCCTTTAAACTTTATTCCTTCTGCAGAAGGTATTGCCATTGATTGATTAAAATGTTGTATCACTGGCCCAGGCTTACTCCACTCCCTCATTGCAATCACTATGATAAGTACTGCTTATGTTCCCAAAAAAGAAGTGTTTATTTGTCCCTTTACAGAGAGAAAAAGAAAATGTGCATTTCCCCAACAATCAGAAATCTACATGGATTTCTAATAATCAAAGGGTTTCCTCTGGTTCAGCAGCATGTTGTGAGGTGAAGTTTATAATGTTGAAACAGCAATAAGTGCAGAGACCAATTTCACATTTTACTGTTACCTTCAATAAAAATTAGCATTTAGCTTGTTAGAAAGAACTATCTCTCATGCCAAGCTGTGTCACAATGTTGAACACTCTGCAGTAGTATGTTCCTGTTAGAGTTTTTTCAGCAGCAGGGCAGCCCTCCGGAATAAAGGAGTCGAGACTCAATTCCTTGTACTTATTGACAAACAGTTCTCTAAATTCATGTGCTTACAAAAAGGCAAGCACACAAGTAAAGCCCAGGGCCAAGTTTAAGGGTCTATCAGTGATAGTCTGTAATCAATGGACACATAAAAAAATTTGTATGCTGCCTGTAAAATGAACGAAAATAGCTTCTTTATTATGCATCAGCTGCTTAAGTTGTTTGCAGCCAAGCCACTTAGAAGTTCTGTGTTGGAATGATCAACATGGGAGTTTTTGACCTGGGAGCTCTTGAGTTTGATTGCAATTGTCTTGCCACTTAAGCAAAGCCAAAGCCTTTTCTGGGTTACAGATTACAGTTTTAGATGCTTCTGCCACTGTTACCTTCACATATGTAAGCTTTTTGCTCCTTCCCTCAGCCCTTTGCTGTCTGCCTACACTGTGGTTGTGTGGAACAGTCTCTCAAGGTAAGACCCTGCAGCTAGGCTAGCTACACAACTCACAATGGCATGGCTCACCGACTTTAAGGAAGGTCAGTTGGACATTCCCAACAACTACTCAGGTCAGGCCAACTCCCCAAATCTACACCCCACATCATGTTGCCTACCCTGCAGTGCCTCAGCTGGCTATTTTAAATGTATCTGCAAGCTATTTTGCCATTGCAATTAGCAACGTGAGAGCAACCTGTGTTGCTCATTCAATTTCAGCTGCCTAACACAGAAGCACCTACCCATTTCCATCAACAGAGAGATGTAAGAACAGCCAGAGGGTAATTCATCACACCTCAGTTAAGGGTCAGATACAGTGAGTTGTCTTCTGGAGGCAAGTATTTCTCTCTAAGGGTTATAATGGGAGTCTAGACACTTATCTGCAACCAGACAGGCAATTCTGAGACAGAGAGGTGAGCAAAAACACACCCCATGTACCTGTCTACAGTGGTAGGCACTGATCTCAGCTAAGGGCCTTCAGTGTTACTGGAATGCAATTAGTAAGATTCATAAACATTGACAGGCTCACTGGTGTGTGGAAATGAATTTTTTTTGGCTCTCTGACTTCCTACTATTGCATCCCCTTGCATCACTTCCACTTCTGACTCCATACACTTAAATTAAATAGAACCAAGGGCAAAAAGGATTTGAATCATAGAATCATAGAATAGTTAGGGTTGAAAAGGACCTTAAGATCATCTAGTTCCACCCCCGCTGCCATAAGATAGAGAGCATGTTTCTGGACATTGCCTGACCATGTCATAAGCTTGGCCTTGCTAAAGTATGGAATTTGGTAATATTGATGATGTGTTGGTGGGTAAAGAGCTTCTTCCTTCATTTTCAACTATTTCCCTTTGGACAATCCTTAACATTAAACAGTACTGAAAATATGATTTCATTTGTCTTCAACAGGAAGATCGGGAATCGTTGATAGGCCATGTCCTGGGGCCATTATTCTGGAAAAAGCTTTATTTGTCCTGACCAAATTCTAAGTTAAGAACTTCCAGGCTTGGTCCTCGTGAATAAACCCAAATGGAAACAACTGCGGTTGAACTAATGTGATAAAGATCACCCTCTCAGAGAGCTTTTAATCAGAAGATTGTCTTTGTGTCTGTACAAGAGGCTTCTTTATATAAACCCATTATTGGTTTCTAAAGGGTTTTCTCATGCAAAGAAACCCAAACATCTGAGAGCAGACTACACTGAAGTTTAATCACTTTTCATCCCAAATGCTCACTAAGCCTGTATTTTAAGGGGAAAAAAAAAAAAAAAAAAAAAATAAAATTAAATAAATAAAAAAAAAAAA
>NDXB01003223.1:174042-205764 GCA_002631895.1 Agapornis roseicollis
GGGGAAAAAAAAAAAAAAAAAAGAGAATAAATGAAATAAATAATCAGGGATAACTACTGTTTATTCTACATCAAGTGACACCTTGTGTAAACTTTTTCTCTTAGTTGTTTGAAAAATTTGCCAAAACAATAAGGTTTTGAGAAGTGCTCAGGTTTGGCTGAAATTCACACCACTGAAGGAAGAGTAAATCTCCAACTGACTTTAACAGGAACAGGATTAGGCCAAAAAAGTTAGTACTTTTGAAAATCCCACACCATTATTTTTATCAGTAATGTCTGAAGGGAATGTGGCAGATGCTCACAGTTCACATTAATTTCAAATGTAGATCCCAAACTTAACATAATGAACTTGATTAATTCCAAGAAAATATAATTAGAACATGTTTATAGGCGTTAAGCCATTTTGATGAAAGAAATATTTTCCAGCCTTATGAAGAACAAGTCGTAACAGACTAGTGCAGGTTTGAAAATCTCAATATGATTAATGAATTGGATTGTACTTCTATCCGTAAGCAGAACAGTAATTTAAATCACTGATGAATAGTAAGAGGACAAAAATTAACCAAACGTCTAGTACCTTCAAGTGCAAAAACTTTAGTAGTCCTACAGCACTTGAAACAGTTGTCCATTTAAACCGTGTCCTGAAAGGAATGTTCTTTGAATATGACTTAAAAATGGAAGACACCCTGTAAGCTGAATTAATTACACTGAGAGAACTATATAGCCTTCAAACCTCAAGGATAAAAATAGTATTTCTATATTAGAGAAATGATCTGGGCTTTCCAGACGTTATTTTGCAAGTTGTAGCGTTCCCTCTGATAGTCTTAAGACACTGACAGGCTGCTTAAGGCATTCTTCCTTGAAATCATAGACAGCACAGCAGTTCATCCAACACCACAAGTGAAAATCTCTGTGAAGTCATTCCTAGGCTTAAAGCAGTGCTTTGCATCTGGCCATTCAAAGGAAGCAATGGGACTTAGGGATTTTAAAGCTGGTGACTACAAAAACTGGTGAACATAGCTTTCTGCAGTTGGCAGCAGAGAACAAAAGAACAGCTACACTCCAACTGGTTCTAGGAATTCAGCCCAGACTTTGACAGACTTTCAGGACTTAAAAGGGAGGAATGGGAAGGGCAAGCAGTTGGAGCTGAGACATCCAAAGGACTTTCTGACCCGGAAGGATTTCTTCAAGCTAGGATAACCATTCTGCAGTAAGCTTTGACAAATGTGTTTAAATAAACAAGATGGCCCCAAAAAATTACACTTCATACTATCTTCTAGAGACAAAAGGACAACCCAGCTGGAAGAAAGACTGTCTGTTAGTTTGTCATGGCTGATTCCCTTCAACTCACAAAGTATCTGTTAATTGGGAGGGATTCACAGAAAATCAGTCTTGATTTTTGTATAACAGTGACAATAATGTTTGTGATAAGCTTGGAAACTCTCACCACTTTATATGTTCAAAGCATTGTATAAAATCACTTAATTAATGGTTACTAAACAGTGCTTAATTCAGGTGCTTCAGATATGACTTTGAAGGATGCATGAGTACTTAGATTGTATATTGTGAAACAATTTGATATATTTGTTCATTTTAATTAAGTTTTTCCATGTTTACATACGTGGTACAAGGTTAACAAAACATGATTGTACAGGTGCTAGAAAGAAGAGGAATCACAGGAGCCCAAGTGGGTATAGCGAGGTAATAGGATGAAACTGGAAAGGCAAATTAGGCAGATTATCAGACACTGTTTTTTACTGACTGAAAACTGGAGAACCTCTTAACTGTGCACCATGCTATACTTATGGCAGTAAATGTATTTGCCAGAACGATGCATGAGAAAACTCAAGGAAAGCAAGTGAATTTCAGACACACGTCTCAGAAATGCCATGGAAATATAGGGTCTTGTCCAAAGGCCATCAAAGTCAATGGAAAGATTGCTACTGCATGCAGAGAGCTCTGGATCCCAGGTTACTCAAGGGAAATCATGAAGGCGTCATTTCTGGCTCACTTTAAAGCAACAGAAAACTGTAGAAGTCTGCACTGACCAGGGGTCACAACCAGTGTCTGAATTCTGCTCTTGCTTAGCCTAGTAATCAAGTATCTGATTCATCCCAGCCTTCCCCCTTCATTCTTTCATTTTCATTAACACTAAGTTAGTTGCATTGAAGTCCAACCAGAACTACTCACCTAGTAACAACCTAGTAACACATCTGTCACCAAAAAAACCGCCCCGATTCTACTGCTGTCCTTTGTCTTCTGCATGTGGTTCCCTGAACAGCAGAAGCAGTTTACATGACTGTTAGAAATGACTGGAAATATCCAGGGAATGTGGTCTTTATTCTAGATCTTGATTCTTCCCATATTTTTCATAGTTAATCTGAGTTATGGAGGAGACATATTTCCCCTCCAGTGTTTCCCGAGAGACTTTGACCTCTTCAGCTCCTGGATTCCACTGCTCTGACCATCACTAAATATGAAGACTATCTACGAAGTAAGAATGTGGCGTATTTAGCCACATTTATTTACAAAGCTTTTTTTCCACCCTGTTCTCAGCTTCCAATATTCCCTCTGATTTTTTTCCTACACTGAAATATCTTCCTGAATTTTTTGGTTTTTTTTCTTCTTTCTGTCCAGCAAACCCCTGAAGTCTGCCCTTATACACTTACCACTGGAGTTTCTGTAGGACACTCAACTTACTAAAATGTGTGGAATTCCTTAGTCCTACTAGTTAGAACATGATTTGGTCTTCATTCAAAGTGAAAGGCAAATATTTGTCTGGCAAGGTGACTTTAAGCATTTACTACGTGTTACTTATCCAGTTGAGGCTTGGCAGTTCTCCCTACTCTCATACATACTGACTCTCCTCTCCTTTAGTTTTTTATGCTCAGATACACTCAAGTAAAGCTCTTCCTGACTTACTCTGCTGCTGAGGCTAGCAATGCTAATATCCATTCTCTCCGTGCGGGGTGTAATACTGCACTTCCATTCATGCCTTCACTGTCTGAACCACAAACATCAGCCCTTCCTAGCCACAAAAATAAATGTATTTAAGACCTTGACTTGCTCAGGCAGGACAGTAATGAAGCCTATATACATACTCTGCTGGATAGACAAGACTGAGTCCTAAAATGGGATAAACTTTCATTTCGCTCTTCACGAGGATAGTACAACCTTTTCTCTCTGTGGGATCTTACATGAAGAAATTCATGCTTGTGAACGTTTCATTTCCTCCACCCTCATGAAGGACACTTGTTGGCATGTCTCCAACCATGCTAGAAGATTGCTGAAGCCTCCTGGAGGTGAGCCAAGCCATGTCACATCCAGGAGGCCCACTTTGCATTTTTGGCTTGTATGTGATTTTTGTTTTCGGCTATGGTGGATAAAGTTTTCAAGTATATGATTCATTGGTGCTCTGTGTCAGGTCTACAAATCTTTGCTCCTGAAAGGCTTCCCTTACTCCTAAATTATATGCCAGCCAAGGCCAGGAAAGCAGAATTATCATTCAGAGGCTTGTGTACAGCTCGAGTAAAAATTACTTAGTAGGGGGTGATGTGACTTTATGATACCTATACTGTCAACTGAGGAGGGCTTTTTTTAGTTGAATGTGATGACAACTGCGCCCTATTTATACCAGTGAACTTAGGCATATCAAAATAGTAACATCAAGAGGAATATCCTGGGCAAAAATTTCACACTGCTCAGTTTACCCTTTAAAATAAATATTTCTTTAGCTTACAATTGATCACTGGCTACAAACATAGAGAAGTGTTTTGTGGCTTTGACTCCACCCTGAAAACAAGGGCTTTGTTCATTCAGGTTACAGTACTGATCAGGCAGACCCACATGAGTACAGGTTGCCATCCCTACAACCAAACATCCACAGTACCACTGTATATTTCACTCTGTCTCCAGGGCAAGTTGAGCAGAAAACAACCAGCAAGGGAAGAAAACTTGTAATTTTGTGGTTTGCATCACTCTTAACATAATTATCATTAAGGGATTGCAGTCCCCTGTTCTTTGAAATTCTGGGGTGCCCTTTCTAAGCCAAAATCAGTGCAGTTTCACTGGCTGAGTGCAGGGTGGAAGGAGTGTGTCTGGAGGACGGGCATCCCTTTTTACCATGGAATTTTTGGGGGTGTCTTTAGGCCATGCTGAAATGAGAAGCAGCATTCCCAACTCTCAGCTTTCACCCTCTTTCCCTAGAGGCTTCCTGAGCAGCTGAGCACATCAAGCAGTGCAAGCAGTGCAAGCAGTGCAGTGATTTTAAATGCATTTCATTTAACAGAACAGGCAGAGGCTGTGTAGGCTGGTAGGACAACCACTTTGCTGCTTGTGGTCCCAGGCAAGTTATCCACTGCTCACCCTGCTTACTTAGTTTCATGCTGCAGAATTCACTTTCAGAGGGTAGACAAGACTTGCCTGCATTGCTGAAACAGCATTCAACTTTTAATAGTCACATTTTCTCTCTTGTACCCTGTGGTATGATTACCAGAATTCAGTCTGCTCCCAAATCCCCCTTTCCACCAGCTCACACAACTTTGGAACAGTTTAGAGGTCACTCTGCATTTTGCTGTATAGCTCTAATTGCTGCTCAGCACTATAATTGATATGTTAAAGCCTATTAAAAGATGGAGCTGAGCCACTGCTTTACAGTCACTGCACTTCTAATGCCAAAAATCACTTGCAGTTTATTTCTGTGCCTCACTTCAGCTGCTTTTAAATAAATGTCTCTCCCAAGACCTGGGCGATACAAAAGGGTCTCAGAGTGTGAAACTTGCAGCCTGCAGCACCAGAAAAATAAAGTGCTATTACAAAGCCATTCAAATGGATTTCCCTCACTGACTCCTTCATCTAAAAGTAAACTATAAGCCAGACATTATCAAAGAAAATTGCTGTGGCACATTCCAGTTCATTTCACTGTACAGCAAGGGTTTGAATGCAGAGGTACAGGCCTTCACTCACATTTTCATATTTGCAAGGCAGGCTCACACTAGAGCAAACATTATTTTTATATGTACACTTTAACTATCACTTGTGTTATTTATTATGGCAGAGGATGCCTTCAGGACATTCTTGAGGGGATGAGCTGTCTGGCATGCATATAAAAATGAAGCAGCAAAATCAAGTAAAATTAGACTTAGCAGAACTACTGAAAGACTCAGACACCCATCAGTCAGATGAGGCTACTGCAGGACATTTCTAAAAGTTCATTAGTACACGACAAGAGGGGAAGGGGCTGCCAAATGCCAAGGTGAAATGTGTGCTCTTGCATATTATTTCAAAGGAAACACTGGGTAATAGAGGGAAAACAAAAGAGCTGAAAGGGCTGATCCACCCAAAAGCACTTGTGTCAGGGCAAAAAATAACAAGGAGAAAATACAAATGATGAAATAAACATAGCAGCAATTTGTTAGAGAACAGCATTCTCAAAATCTAGGAAATAGAGAGGTTTCTCCAGGACATGCAAAATTCCACAAATACAGTAAGACTAAATGAACTCTACCTATTTCAAGAGAATTGATTGCTCTGCAGCTAAAACCATTCTGGGAAAACTCCAAGTCAAACTGAATTCTTGATAAGGCCTTTCAAGAAATAGTTTGGTTAAAGTTTCCCAAGGCATCTCAAAAGTATGGGGATGCTGGGAAGGGACTCTTCATTAGGGACTGTAGTGACAGGACAAGGAGTAATGGGTTCAAACTTAAACAGGAGAGGTTTAGATTGGATATAAGGAAGAAATTCTTTCCTGTTAGGGTGCTGAGGCACTGCAATGGGTTGCCCAAGGAAGTTGTGAGTGCTCCATCCCTGGCAGTGTTCAAGGCCAGGTTGGAAGAAGCCTTGGGTAGCATGNAGGCACTGCATTGCCCAAGGAAGTTGTGAGTGCTCCATCCCTGGCAGTGTTCAAGGCCAGGTTGGAAGAAGCCTTGGGTAGCATGGTTTAGTGTGGGGTGTCCCTGCTTATGGCAGAGTGTCCTGGGTTCAGCAATAGCAGTCAATTTTTCTCCTTCTTAGTAGCTGGTGCAGCACTATATTTTGACTCAGCCTGGGAACAAAACTGATAACACCGATGTTTTTAGTTGCTGCTCAGTAATGTTTATTCTGACCAAGGACTTTGTGAGCTTCATGCTCTGCCAGGGAGGAGGGGAGGCCGGGAGGAAGCAGGGACAGGACACCTGACCCAAACTGACCAAAGAGGTATTCCATACCACAGCACGTCATGCCCAGGATGTAACTGAGAGTTATCCAGAAGGGCTAGTTCTCTCTGAGTGTTGGAGGAGGTAGTCGGTCAGTGCTCGGTTGGGGTACAGTGTCGTGAGTTAGCTGTCAGTGGTTGGTGAGATGCCGTATTCTTTTCCCTTGTTATTTCCTTTATCATTATTATTATTGGTGGTAGCAGTAGTGATTTGTGTTATACCTTAGTTACTAAACTGTTCTTATCTCAACCTGTGGGAGTTGCATTCTCTTGATTCTCCTCCCCATCCCTCTGGAAGCAGGGAGGGCAAGAAAGGGGGGTTGAGTGAGTGAACAAGATGCGTGGCTGGGTTTAAACCATGACACAGGGGGGTTGGAACTAGATGATTTTAAGGTCCTTTCCAACCCTAATTATTCTATGATTCTATGAAAAGTCACTGGGCACTTCTGTTCAGGCATATAAGTGGGCATGCACAGGCTAAAAGGGGGTTTTTGTCATTATGTTTGCTTCTTCCATCTGAGTCTTTCAAGGAGGGATTAAACACATGGAAAATAAATCTTCATCTGTGTGGCATTTACCCCACAACATGGAAGACTACCACCACAGACAGTCAGGTGCACCAGATAACATGTGGAGACATCTTCGCAGCCTCAAAGCAAATCTCAACTGACACCCCACAAGATACACAGCTTCAGGGGAGCTTATACCAACATCTTTATGTGTTTCTCTGGTGTCACATTCAAGAGAGACAGAGGGAGAGAGGACAGAGAAAAATTAATTTCCAAAATCAGTGTGGAACTATTGGCAATGATACCTGAGACAGCAAGAAGCTGTACTTTTCAGCACTGTGTTTCCCAATTCCCATAGCCTTGCAGTTCTCATAGCAGATGTGGATATGTTTCTTTTTTCAGCCATGACCTGGATTTGGCCACCAGGGAGGAAAACCTGGGACATGCATTGAGATCAGTTTACTTTTCAGGCTGCCAGGAAAAGCTCTATATCGGCCGCATCTTTTGCAGCACAGGGAACTGCCCACTTGGAGCAAGTAGTGATACCAAACTGATAGCCACCAAGCAAAGCTTTTAAAAAAGAGAAAGCCCCATAGTGGAGGCCATGTTAAGGATGTGTGAAGTCAGCATCCTCATCTCCTGGCTGATTGAGCAACAACGCCATGCTGCAGATGGATTACCACTCTACTCCTTGCTGACCCCTCAGCAGACTTCCCCCTCTTTACCATTTCACTCCTTGGTGCTTGCAGATACAGCACGGTCTAAAGGCCTGGATTTAACCTGGCAGGACATCTCCAGTGACAAAATGATGCCCAGAGAACCTCAGCCTCTTTACATCTTACTGTATTTCAGACATGATCCTCTACAGCCGTATTACATAGGCAAACTCTGCATGTCACACTCAAGCCTCTGATAAGGAAACAGCTGTTTCTGCAAATCTTGCATTTGGCTTTAACCAGTACATTATGACAGTTTGGCTCCCACTAAATTCTCCCTACCCTTGGCACACTTGGGACAGTATCTGACCCCTCTCCCATCTCCTAAAAGGAGAAGGATTTTATTCTGGATCTATGAAAAGAAGAGATAGGTCTCTGCTTGTGTTTATGGGATTCAGCTCAGCTTTATGATGATTAACATTAGTAGTGTTTGAATACCTAACACTCATCATAGCTCTGGAGTGCATTGGACTGACAGCCTGTAATGTATGCCTTATACATCACCCTGCTACATGGTAGCACTGAGCCAGTCTAAGCCAAAGTCAACAAAGTGCCACAAAGTCTCAGGGTAAATTTTAACAGGAATAGCAGTGCCTGTCACCCTCTGGAGATGTAGAGAAAGCAAAACCCTCTGATACTGTTTAAGCACCTTTATACTGTAAGGCAAATTGGCCATGGAAAATCCTTGAACTTAATAACATTGTCCCAAGGAGCTGCTGGAGAGCCAGTGGGCAGAAGCTGCACACTTCAGTGACAATTTATCCCAATTTTGAGATATGCTAAGAGACTTTTCCATGATTACTTCTAAACCAGACAAGAACAAGTCTTTTCCTGCCACCTGAAATGCATTCTACTGGTGTCATACTGGTTTAGGGAAGAAACCAAATCCAAGTATTAAAAAAAACCCTGCAGGAAACATTGTGAAAAACTAATTTTGTCATGTGAGCACTGGAGCAGAGATGGGTGTTTTTAACTAACAAGATGATTGTTGTGCTAAGCTAGCTTTCTTTGTGTTCATCAAATGGATTATGTATTCAAAAATTAGTAGTTAATAATAAAATGTCAAAGGGTGAAGGAAGTGCAGGTTCCTCCACAGAGCTAGGTCCCTGTTTGGCAGTTTCTGAGCAGTTTCCACATCCTTTTACTATTCAGCCATGCTGCCAAAACAGCCAATAAATGGAGCAGTCACAGTCATGTTTTTGTGCTATTCATTCTCGGTCACTCTACATCAAACAGACGCAACTCATTCATTTCATAAGGCCACCAAACAGAAGCCGGGTGGTGAAGGCATCCGATCCCTGCTGACTTGGCTCAGGTCTTCATCATGATGAGGGTCTCCATACACCACTATTGGCCCTTGGAACTGCTCAGCCAATGAAATTCGTGTTCCTTTCTTCCGATTAATGAAACAGAACCACATTGTCAAGGAAATACTCAAAGTGATCTAATAGGTCATTCCTATCTTTAACTGCTATCATTCAAAATAGAAGGAAATTATTTTCCAATCATTTGAAAGTTCTCATTGTGAGTAAAATAAAGCAAAGTTCACTAACCTTTCATTTGCTTTGTGAGTTTTTCCTCCTATGGGTATTTAAAGAAATCAGATGTGACAATTCTGGACAATTAAAGTCTTTAAGAAAGGTCAAAAATCTCCCCAAAATAGAGAAAATGTAATGGCTCCAAAAGGCTGCTAAATCCTTTCCAGTAGATTTTGAAATAATAATGATTTTTTTTCTTTACAAAAATGCCCTCTGTTTCTCTGCCAAGTGCCACCAAACAAATCTGTATTAAAGCCAGAGACCTCTTTTACACGCTAGTGCTGCACGTCAGAAAGATAAGTTTCCTGATCTGAAAATTAATCTGAGTCATGTCTGCACTTTAGCATTTGTGAGGAGCACTTTTGTAATACTGCTAATTCCCTGGTTAGTCTGACAGGACTTTTTTTCTCATTATTTTTTTGTCCAGATAAAGAGATTCTGTAACGCAGCAGACATTACCACATTGTCTTTGTGCTCTTGTAACTGCAGCAGGGAGGAATTGCAGGCTGGGATTTTCAAGGGCACATTAGCCATTTGGTTCCAGCTGAAACTCCACAGAATTGGGCACCTACCCCATCCTCTAAGCATCACACTCCAGCTCTCCAACATGTACAGCAGGGATTTCAGACTCTTCTGGCAGAGATTCCTGAGCTAACCTCACCTCTTATGTTAATAACATCAAGTTTTTCCTTCTCCAGCAGAGAGTAGGACTGGGATGCAATTCAGCTCTGGCTTGCTAAAGTCCTATTTTGAGAGCTCACATGAGACTATCCTCCTAGAAAAATCAAGAAAAATCTTTTCAGCCTCTGGCTATTGTGCACCTCACAGCAGGTGAAAGTTGTGTCTATAGCTCCTTGCTGGTTTTCCATGCAATCCATCACAGTATTGTGTCTCTAGAGGCTTAAGGAAAAGTGGGAGAAGGGAGGAGGACAAAAGGATGGCCTATCTACAGATGTTTTGGAAAGGTCATTTCAGTATTTGCTTCTTGAATTTAATGGTCTTGTGTGCATGAGCACCTCCATGAGAAATAAACAAACCCTGCATGAAAGACTTACTGGGGAAATGACTTTGCTTTAATACTGATTTCTTACAGTGTCACTCCTGGATAAAATAAAATAAAAGGAAAAATGCTTGGCCTGTGTCAGAAGAAACTCTGTCCTTAGAGCTACGCTGTTATGCTGTGTCCTGGTAATCCAAATGTGGCTGACACTACTGGAGAAAAAATGGAAATTTAGAGCAAAAGGCACAAGCAGACCTATCCCCACACATGAGAAAAGGAAATCAGCACTCAGTCCAGCTGTGAGTCCAGGGCCCCAAGCCCTGACTATTGCTACTACTTTCTAAAAGTCGAAGACCATTAAGGATATTGAGCAACGTAGCATCCCCTTTGCAACACAGGGTCTCTGATGCAAGGGATGTATTTTGGGCTGCAACCATTTTAAGTCTGCTTGCTGCTCTCATTATTAACCACTCATGCTAGGGCAGCATGCAGAGACCAGGCACAAAGGCAGAGACCCACTATGCCTTGGAAGTGACAGCTCTTCATCCAAAGAACAAGCCTGAAGGACAAGTGCCCAAGTGGGCAAGAAATGGAGTTTTTCATGGTCTCCTTATTAATTCCTCTGTAATGGAAAACTGAAACTCATTCCCTGTCTGGAATACTCATGCCCTATCTGCACATAGATTGCCTCTAATCCCACTCCAGTTACTAGGTGGCAAACCAGCTCACTGCACCTACAACCACACAGTCACTGAAGCCAAAATTTGTCTCTGAGTACCCTTTCACAGCAAATTAATTTATGGCAACCTCTTTAATGGCCAACTGGTTTTGACCAAAACCTGCATAGCAGAGGTCAGCTCCTATTTGCCCTGATGAGGTCAAAGGGAATGTATTTATACAGTGACTCAGCAATGATTTCACCATAGACATTAGTTAACTGCATTTTTTGGAGTGACTGGTAATGTCAGAGGTCCTCACTGTGATTGTCATTATCAATAGTGCTGCTGGGCGCAGCACAGCATCCCTGCTCTTTGGTTTCCTGCTTCTCCACCTGACTCTCCCAGGAGGTTTCTGCATCGTGTGATTTGCACTCTGTGGCCTAGATATTGAAGAACAATTAGATAGATTTCAGCGTTTTTTATTTTTTTAAATGATGCTAACTTTCCTACTGTGACTGGATCATAAAAATATAGCCAAGCAATCATTTAGCAGGACACCAACGAATTCACTCCCTGTCTAAGTATTTTTGGAAATCCTATTGGTTCCTGATGGATAAATAGGCCTTTCAAACTGTCCTGGGTTCAGCTGTAGCAGTCATTTTTTCTTCTTCTTAGCAGCTGGTGCCGTGCTGTGTTTTTGACTTTCAACCTTGGAACAGCACGGATAACACTGATGCTTTTAGTTGCTGCTCCGTAATGTTTACTCTGACCAAGGACTTTGTGAGTCTCATGCACTGCCAGGGAGGAGGGGAAATTGGGAGGAAGCAGAGACAGGACACCTGACCCAAAATAGCCAAAGAGGTATTCCATACCACAGCATGTCATGCCCACTATATAAACTGGCAGCAGTTACCCAGAAGGGTCAGATCACTGCTCAGGTCAGGCTGGGTATTGGTTGGTGAGTGGTGAGCGGTTGTATTCTCTTCCCTTGTTATTTCCCTTATCATTATTATTATTGGTGGTAGCAGCAGTGATTTGTGTTATACTTTAGTTACTGGGCTGTTCTTATCTCAGCCCATGGGGGTTACATTCTTTTGATTCTCCTTCCATCCCTCTGGGAGGGGAGGGAGGAATGGGGGGGAATGAGAGAGCAGCTGCATGGTTCTGAGTTATGGCTGGGCTTAAACCACAACACAAACCCAGTCCAATTGGTTAATTACCTATTTCAATTTTAGAAAAAGCTTATGTTATAATCCATTCTTCTCTTAACCCTGTAAACCTATTTTTTTTCTTCTTTAACAAACTTAGGGGGTCAACAGGAATTTAGCCATGGATTTTAAATAAAGAACAATTAGAACTAAATACAATTAAGTCCAAGGAAATGTAGAAATAATTTGTTTCAAAAATGCCAGTTTCTTGTAGTTTGAACCCAGCCAGGCAGCACGTTCACCCACTCAACACCCCCACACCTTTCTCCCCCCCCCCTTTCCTCCCCATTCCCAGAGGAGTGGGAGGGAAGATGGGCCGAAGAACTCCCACTGGTCAGATAACAACAGTCCAGTAACCAAGGTACAACACAAATCACTATCGCTATCACCAATAATAATAACAATGACAAAGAAAACAAGGGAAGAGGGTACGACACCACCCGCCAAAAACGAGCCCGACCGGGAAGTTCCCCCCCCTTCCGGGTAACTCCCAGTTACCCCCTGGGCATGACGTGCTATGGTATGGAATACCTCTTTGGTCAATTTGGGTTCTGTCCCTCCTTTCTCCCAGCCCCCTTCCTCCCCGGCAGGCCATGAGGCTCACAAGGTCCTTGGTCAGGGCAAACATCGCTCAGCAACAACCAAAAACATCGGCCTTATCAGCCTTGTTCCCGGGCTAAGTCAAAACACCAGCTACTAAAGAGAAGAAAAACTGACTGCAACTGCTGAACCCAGGACACAGTTTTATACAAAACAAAACAAAAACATTTATTTTTCAATCAGATTATGTCAGTACAAAAATACAAAGAAGGGAAAAAAAAGAAAAATTTAAAGGAAGTAGACCCCTGGGAACATAAAAGTTCTGTATATTAGGAGAACGATAACAGGATTGGCATAAAATAGGAAAATATAAATATAGACCAGTGGCTCTCAGCCTCTTCTGTACAATGACCCTATATTTCAAGAGAGAAAAAGTTGGGATCTTATCCATGTAGCCATCAAGTAAAGAAGGGTGGTGGCCTTCTCCCTGGGGAGCTGGAGAATCACAGATCCCACACAGAGGATACTGAAGTAGAACCCTTTAGAAATCCAGAAGTCACTTCAAACAATAGCTGCATGTCTTTGGAGGACTTACCTAGGTAATTTCTTAACCATTATCAATAATCTATTACCCAACCTACTACTGTTGCTCGAAAATTTTAATACCAGAAAATAGGCCCTAAGTTATTTAGGTATCTTGGGAAATGTTAATGTCTGATCTCAAGACACATTTTCAAAAGAAGCCTGGAAATGAAGACTGCCTTTCTGAAAACATGATCAGCAGCGGAGAACAGCACAACTCTTCATGCATTTCTGACGTTTCAAAGGCCACAAGAACCAGGTTGCTGACTGCCTGTGCTACTCTAAATGTCATCAGCCTCCTGAAGCAATTAGGACCATACAAGCTAGTTATCACCAAACCAACCTAGTCATCCAAGTTTTATCTGTGGCATCTCTATTTCCTTGTCTTGGCTTCATGCTGGCCTCAATGGCAGAGGCAGATGCTGACCTGCACCTTAGAGGAACCCTTTCCTTCCATTTGGGAGGGTGGTTCTTAAAACAGCTCAAGCTGTTCCGCTGTTGTTATTTGCCTTCTGATAGAGGAGGAGGTTGAATTAGTCACTAGCATAGCTCCAGATATGTTTATAGGAACTCATATCCCCTGACCAAATGTTGAACTCATTGGGAATCTTGCTGTTGCGTTTTGTTTAAAATGTAAACCAAGCACTTGTTGCCAACACATATTGTTCTTTGTCCATCACATCTCATGGTCTCCTGTCTGCGCACAGCTATTGGCAGGGCTGTAGCACTGATGGCTTCTTGGTTTTCCCTTTCTGCCTTTGGCTTTGTTCCAAGGAAAGGAGCAGAGGTTTAGCTGGAGGCTGTCACTGACACTAACATCCTTTTCTGACCACCTCAATGGAGGGGAAGATGACTGTGAAACCACTCAGTAGCTTAGCTGGAATTTTAGTTCATTTCTTCCCTCACATATGCTTCCCTTGTTGCTTTCAGCAGACATGGAGGGCTTTCAGCTAGAAAGCTGAAGATGCCATAGGTTGGTTAACTTAAGGGATTTTGTGGCTTCATGTTGACCTAAAATATAAGCCAGCTTGTCCTCACTGGTCTTACCCAACTCAGTGAAGTGGCAGTGAATGTAGAAATCCCCTGGGAGGACACTCCACATTGAGAAAAAGTAAATTTGCATTTTGATTTTCATGACCCAGAACTAATAATGTTTATCACTCAAATGTCACAGCTGTCCTTCTGTAGGATGGAAATACCATGAATATGAAATGCATCTCCCTCCCCTATGAAGTTGTATGAATAGAGGGAAAAGGGGGTTTCTTTTAGCCAGATTGGGAACCCAATACCAAATCCTTCGCAAGACTTCTTCTGCAAAGATGGTGCAGCCCTTCACTTGTGCCTGGCCATGCTGCAGGAAATGAATGGGACTGTCTCCATGCGAGGCTTCTCAGAAGTGTCCCCAGCTTATCCATAGAGCATGGCACGTAAATGAGAATTTCAGCAACAAAACAGAAAAGCTCATCGAAATGCCAGCAGGGCCCCCCAACCCCCCACACAAAACAAAAAGGACTTTCATGCACACAATGATTTTTTTTCTTGCATCTGACTCAGACGGCCGAGCACAGAGCAAATTTTTACCGTCTGGCCAGACTTGGGTGGGCTCTGACTCCTCCCAAAAAGGGAAATGTTTATTTAAGAACAGCCCTTAATGGTGTTGTCTAAGTAGTGTTTGAGTGAATGTGAGTTGGGGACAGCTGGGGAGCAATTCAGTGACTTAACAGGGGGTGCTGGTAACAGCCAGGGCTGTTCCTTTCCCAATAAGCTGTTTCAGGGAGATGTCTTAAAGCCAGGTGTTTCTGTTACTTGGCTCATCATTGCTCCGAGGAACATTCCTGGCATTTCTGCTCCCTCCTGCAGGCTGAGCATGCAGGGAGCACCAAGGCACCCTGTCCAAACACCCACATGGGATTTGGCTTGCCTCTACTATTGCTTGTGAAAGTCTTCTCAGGCTGCTTGTGCTCTGCCAAGGGATGTTGAAGATCTGTGCCCTGACCTCTAGACTTCAAGCACCCCCAGAACTTGCCAGGCCTTTCCCTTACCTCTTTTCTTCCTCACTCCACTGCTCCACCATGTCTGAACTGTATCAGCACGAACAAGATGATGAAGAAGGAGGCTACTGGAGGTTTGGGGACTACTTCTCCAGTGCAGGTGAGGTAGTCACCTTTTGCTACCAGTGGGGTGGTGATATCTTACATCACTTGTATGTGATTCACCAAAAGATGTCTATCACCCTCCTGAAGTCAGTGGGGATTGCCAAAAAGAAGACACTTCCATCATCAGTTTTTAAGGTGCATTTCTCCCTGGGATCATGACATGGCTGAACAGGTTCTCTAATTTATGTCTAGTCAGAATCAAAAGAGAAACGTAAGCTGTGTTACACTTAGAAACCTAAGTGTGCTGACCATAATTTATGGTCACTTAGCTGGCTGTAGACTGTTAATGATTTTCTGTTGTTCTGTTACAGTCATTCATCCATAATGTGCTTTTGTGTTACAACAGAGGCTCCCTATTCTGTGCTACTGCAGAGCAACCTCTCCAGTGGATTTATATAATTCATATCAGTAAAATTTTCATGTGTGCTAATACACGAGACAGCCAGAAAGAAGAAAGAAAGTTTCCTGGGAGAGGAAAGGAAAAAATGCCATCAGCATCAGACTTAGACGTTTCACTTAATAGCTTTCCTGGAATATACCCATCTTGCCAATAGGAGATAGTAGCTTCAGTGAAGCCATCTCATTCACACAACATATGGGAGCTCAGAGTGCGGGGAAGATGAATCCTTAGAGCTACCTTTTGAAATGTAATAGGATCGCTTGGGTCTCTCAGCCGTGCTGCCTGTTACCAATTTAATAGTAGAAGAATGAAATGCATCTGTGTATCTTTTTCCACTGCAGTAAATATTTCCTCTGCAGCTACCAGTTTAATCACACCATACATTGTACTCTGCTCCCCACAGGGAGCTCACCAAGTGCTCCCAGCCACCCTTTGCTGATCTGCCACAGGGCAAAAGCCCCAGGATCAACACTGTTGTGCCAACAGGGATGAGGAGGGTGAAACGCAACACACAGCCGTCTTGTTCCTACCTCCCTTCCTAGGGAAACCTAGCTTGGACACAAAATTAGGTGACTCCACACACAGAAAAGCTGCAGCTATAAGGAGAGGCATGGCTCTGGGCCTCGGCCACATTCTCAGCTCTGAAACTCCAGGTGTTGCTCTCCTTGCTTCCCATGACTCTGATTGTGGGGTCCCATCTGTCCAGCTTCTTCTGTTGACATCTTCCACCACCTACCATCATTCTCCTCACATGTGGGGCGTTGCTTTCTTCTGATCTCTTCCCTCTCTCTACCAGTTTTCTTCCCCTTCACACAATTCCATCCCTCCTTTCCACATTATTTTTCCACAATTTGTTCCTCCCACCTCACCCACATCACCCTCTTCCAAACTTCACCCCAAGGCATGTATTCTCACTGGAGGTCTTGTGCGAGAAAGAATGACTGGGCTCATAAACTACAGCTAAAGGTCTGCTTATGCACATCTTCCCTCTTTCTCCTTCCTTTCCTTTTTATCTCTGAACACTGCAAGATGTGGGGGCAGAAACATGATTTCCCTGCATATCTGTTGGCATGCATTGCTCAGTATTGTTCTGTTGAGCTGTGAACCTACCCAGTGCTCTAGTAAAATCAAGTGGCTTAGACAAGGGATACAGTGGATACATTTGCCCTGTTTCTTGGAAACCTGAAAGCCAAAAACCTGTTTAGTAGAAAATGGTTGGACATTTTTTGCACTGGGAGCTGGAGGAGGGAAGAACTTTCAGCCAAAAACATATCAGTTTTCTAACAGAAAATGGAAATGTAACTAAAGCAGATACTAATAAAAATGTTCAACTAACAATCCAGTTTCCATCTTGATGGAAAAATTTACAGCAGCCTTGAGCACAGTATTTTGTGTAACTGAAATTCAGTCTACAGTAATATATTTATTGTCTGTGAGTTACTTATGCACAGAAAAGCAAATCTTTCATGGGCGCATTCTTGTTATGAAAGACTTTTCCAAGACTAGACACTGTAGCCAGGCTTCCTGATTAAAAAATATTTACTGGAAACCAGTAAAAGATCAAAACATGAAGTGTGAGGTCCTGATACTTCATTAGACTTCCAGTAATAATGCTTCCAGAATTAATGTTTTTCCTTCAGTAATAAAGCTGCATATAGTTGTTTTAAATTCATCAGGTCCCACCCCACCCTCAACCCCCAAAAATCTTGAGAAAATCTCATTTCACAGTTTCCCATAAAACCAGGTGCAAAACAGCTGCTTTGGGCATGGAAGGATTCCTGAAGCACTTCATTGGTATCAGTAGCCAGTGAAAAACCATGAAATTGAAGGGATTTTGATAGGTACATTCCCAGTCCTCCAAGAAGGTGCCATGGAGGATAGTATGGCTGAGCTAGTGTTTCCCACATATGGAGAGAGGACATTCATGCAGTCTAGTTTTCCAAACTCTGAAATTTCACAGTAATGGCTTCATTTGACTCTGTGTTACTGTTGAAAACACCCTCGGTTTGCTCTGTGAGGATGATATATGGGTGACTGCACTGATATTCCAAAGCGCACTGAGACCATCCACTGGAGAGAGGAAATTTCCAGTCTTTCTTTAATGACTGCCACTAAGATACATGTCTTTGGCTATTTTGTGTAGCATTCATGGGTTGTTTCTGCCTTCCTCATACACCTTCCACTGAATCACTTGTTCATATATACCAAGATCTTAGGTGAGAAGGAAATTTTACCTATAACCATATCCAAAGTTAATTAAAGACAAAGTATCTCCATAATTCATCTTCTCCATCAGTAATTTAATTGATCCTTCCTCTGATTACTTGTCTTACTATGAACCTTTATTTAAAATTGTTCTCTCCAGGCAGGTTCCATAGGAGCTATAACTTAATTCAGCAGTAGTATCAAGAGCCAGGTGATTTAGTCTTAGAAACAGTTACCACTTATGCCCCATTCTTCCTCTAACAATTTGAGTTCTGTAGCTTCACGGGAAGATAATTTCAATGAACCTGGAGAATGGAGAGGGTGAGAACATGTGATATAATAAAACCTATAAAATTAATCCTATATCATTAAGGAAGCAAAAGAAGCAGCTGCAGCTTCCAAGTTGCTAGCTGTTGGGTGGTTTTTTTAATAGAACTCCATTGAACTACTTAGTGTTCAGCACTGATTTAAAAATACGCAATTCTTAACTACTGGTTAGGCATTTCATTCACTAGGTATGGTATTTGAGGAAGACATAATGATACATGCTTAAAAGAGTCAAAACAGTGGATCAAACATTGATACTCAAAGAATGACAGTTCTTTTTTCCAACTTTATTTTAAATGATCATTTTAAAGAATACTGAACAAATTACAATGGCTTTAAGAATACAGGTCACCTATTGGGACAAATTCTGACTCCACTGTACGGTAAAAGAATGTTTTCCAGAGCTGAGGTCAGGGGGAGATGGCCATTCTGGCTATACCACTGGTACCGGTGGTATTCCTACTGTGAGAAAAGTATTAAATTTTCATCATTTGCTAAAAAAAAAGTAATATTTTGTTTTAACAAATGGGAACATAAATGAAGGATATTTCTGTGTGCTCTGCTTATATGAATATTTCCCAGTGTTTTTATATCTCAGTTCTCTAAGGAATAATGTTTTCAATTTCCTTCTGAAATGTAAAATAAGACCTCTGGGCTTAAGGACTCCATAAATGATAGCTCTTACTTGTTTCTATTTAATTAGCATGAAACAGATCATGTAATCATTCAAGGATAAATCCTGACCTCTCTGGAGAGGTGAGAAAAGAATAAAGGAATATTTTTCTCTTGTCAACAGCAAACAAACAGATGCAGAAAATGTATGAGGGTGAACTGGCATTTACGACTCCATTGAAAAGTTAGCCCCTCATCAGATGGATGGGCTGGCTGGTGAAAGTATCTTACCAGCAGTGGTTGAGAAGACATTTAGAATACTGCTGCACATGCTTTCTGCCATTACAAATCTCCCTCTGCATAAACAAGAGTGTTCCGCTGCTAAACAAGAGGCATTTACCTTGTACCATTTACATTATCAGCATATTCAAAGTTGATTTCTGGTGAAAAAAAGGCCACAGATGATGAAGAACCATTATATAACTATGTCCATAGGCAAGATAAAACCATGGCCCGGTGCTCTCAAAGCTGTCATTATTAGTGACACTTCTCACAATTTTCCATTGAGAAACCTACTTCTGGAAAAGCAAGCAGCAGTGCTAACACAGCCCATAATTGGTTAGAGACACACAGCTGAGCTTTCAAGCTCACGGGCTCTAGAGACTAGAGCACAGGGACTAATATCAACCTTCCAGTATCTGAAGGAGGCCTATAGGGATGCTGGGGAGGGGCTCATCATTAGGGACTGTAGTGACAGGACAAGGGCTAACGGGTTCAAACTCAAACAGGAGAGGCTTAGATTGGATATAAGGAAGAAATTCTTTCCTGTTAAGGTCGTGAGATGCTGGAATGGGTTGGCCAGGGAGGTTGTGAGTGCTCCATCCCTGGCAGTGTTCAAGGCCAGGTTGGATGAAGCCTTGCATGACATGGTTTAGTGTGGGGTGTCCCTGCTTATGGCAGGGGAGTTGGAACTAGATGATCTTAAGGTACTTTCCGACCCTAAGTATTCTATGATTCTATGACTAAACCCAAGGCCTTTTTCCATGAGCAATTCTCACTTCAAAGCTACATCCTCTGCTTTTCCAAGCAGATGACAAAATTGGTGATACAGGAGGCTTTCTTCACTGCTTGGGTTAGCCTTAAGCAGATGAGATTGGAAAGAAGCTTTGAGATGCTGTTGTGTGTTGATTACTTTAAATACTACTGGTACACTGCTTAGATATAGTTTGCTTTAACACTAGATAGCCAACCATCTCCAGATATGGAACAGGTTTAGCTTTGGCCACAAAAAAGAGACTACTCCTCAAAGTCTGTGCTTTTGCAAGAGCTCCATTCTGGTTTTGGCCAGGGACTGTTGAATGCTGTAAACCTGACGTGCTGTTCTCCTGAACTCCAAATAGCTGTTTGTGCCCATGAAGTGCAAAGCATGTACAAAACCAGCCAGCCCGGTGTGCTAGCAACCTGCATTTATTTTTCCCTGGAGAGGTTACTATAGACTATAGATGCAGCTATAAACATCTGAGGGTAAGGACATAAATGAGTGGAAGAAGTAGGTACTGGAGAAGCAAATTAGACACTTGGCTTCCTGAGGCTAATTTAAATGGGAAATTTAAATGGGAGTTGTTCCAGGTATTCAGTAAACAGGCTTGCAAATTAGCTTCCCACAGTTTCCTTATGCTGCTGTACATGCATAAAGAACATGTACTGCAGTTCATTGCTTTAACTCACTTTTCTTCCAAAATCAGTGAATTTTTCCATTATTTTCAGTTTACTGCATGAATGTTTTCATACCTGGTTGTGAGCAAATAGGGTGGGAGATAACTGGAAGTGAGTGCTGGGCACATAATTACCAGCTAGCCAGATCCTTTATTCCTGAAATGTTTCTTGAGCCTAGTGTTACCAGGGGATACAAAACTGCTTTTCAGTAGCTGATAACACCCTGTAAGAGAGAGAGGGAGGCTCAGCACAGCTTCATATCTTCATCTTCTTCTTTAATTCCATATGAGTTAACTGGAGGCCAGTTTAGGGTTCAGAGGAGAAGCACAGAGGGAAGGGAACTGATTGCCAGAACTGAGTCAGCTCCTGTTCATGGGGAAAAGGGTTCTGGAAGGATACCTGTTATTTAACAAGGAAAAAAATGGTGTAAAGCAACCAGTTACTTCAGACTCCAATTTTAGCCCTAGAGATTAGCTTACCCCAAGATTTATCTATATGACAACATATCTAACTTCCTGTGCTTGCCCTCAAAATATCTGGCTAAAGACAGCAATGGAGATGGTGTTATTGAGCTCATGATTGATAGTCTTTGGCAAATAGATATATGTCCCAAAAGCTTTAACAAACAGTCCCTTCCTATGTGCTCCTTACCCTTACATGGGACATAACACAAAAGTAGACGAGCCCTGTTCCCTTTGCTTTCAAATTGGTAAGAGGCTGATATGCTTTAGTAGTATAATGCCAAACTTACAGTTCTTGGCTGTTGAAGTACCAGCAAATGGGCCAACAAAGCTCAGAGCAAGACACAAGAACACCAGAACTGCACATACACCATTTTTTTTCCTGGGAATATTCAATTTGCTACATTGTCCATTTAATTTGAATGCTAAAGGCAAAAAAGAAATCAGCATTTCCAGTTCTGGTCATTCCTTATATGGTGAAATGTTAGATAACTTGAGTTATTTATAACCTGCACATTTGGTATTTTTCTTATAATGGGGGGAGGAGGAGCACACAGTGGGCAAGAAGGCTGGATCTTTTCCCAGTCTAACTGAAGAATTAAGAATTAAACTGTGCCACAAGAGCAGTCAACTTTATACCTATGCCTTGTAGAAGGGCAAATCTCAGCTGGGCAATTAAAACTGATGTAGTTCATGATTTTAAAAAATGAACTTACAGGCATACCAGATACAGCATGATAAGAGGTAATGAACATTGATCCTAAAGCTTTGAGCTACAAGGCAGTCATTAAATATTTATATTTTAAGACCTCCAAACTTCCCAACTCAGTAACACTTGTAACAGTAGGACACTGGAAATAGATTTTTGGACTTAGAGAGGTGGAAGATGCCTCATACAAACTCCCAACCTTCTCCTTGTCAAGACTATGCTGCATTTTCAGTCATGATGAGCTGTCTGACACAGCTGTGCTACTGTTCATTCCCAGGTAAGGCTCTCTCCATTGCTCCTGTCTCTGCTGTCCATCAGCATCATTGTTCCAATGCTAAATCCTTGCTGAACTACACTAAAATTACTATTTTTCTGCCTGGTGCTTGTCATGCGTAATGTGGAGCAGACCTGTACCACAGGCCCAGGTTTCACAGACATCACTCGCCAACCCCTCTTCCGCACCCTGAGATGCTTTTATTTCAGATATGAAGTGAAGGTCACACCATTACCCCACTGTTTACCTAAGTCCCCTGATCAGAATGTAATGATATTTTTTTGCCATATTCATGAACTAGACCTTAAAAAAAAGAAAAAAGAAAAAAGAAAAAAGAAAGAAAAAAGAGGAAAAATGTGGGAAACAGGCAATTTTATTTGATAGAAATCACTTTAGGACAAATCACCTTTACCTTAATGCACATGACACAAAGCTCTTTCAGGTACAGTGCAGTGGGTATATCATAGAAAACTCAGAGGGCACATAGAGCTGCTGCATGTTATCTTCCCAAAATGTCAGCTATTTTCTGCCTAATGGCATTTAACTTGGGGTAAAACTCTTCCCATGCAACAGTCTTTGTCCTAACTCATCACTCAGCAATAGCAACGATATACAAAAGATCAACAGGTTATTTCTAAACTAATCCTACGCCTTAAGCAAGGGTAAGTAGGGCATGACATCTGCAAATTTAAAGGCAATCTTTAGCTGTGGTTAAAGATTGCTTGCAGATGTTGACTACTGATTGGGGAGGGAGTTTTGCCTTGCTCTGCCTCTTTGAATATTATTTTCAATGTCCTCATTGTCTTATTAGCTTTCCCTTCCCCTTGGATTCAGCGACATGCAAAAGGAATGATGGTAGACATTACTTTTTCCTGCTTCATGGCAGAGAGGAGTGTAGGGTTTCAGAGATTGTAAACTATTTCTTCTGTACTGAGAGATTGACTGCATGGGTAGAGCCCATTAAATATAGCTATGCTAACAGTATCGCTTCAGAGAGTTCTGTGGGAAAATATCTGTCTGCACTATGTTGGTACCTCCAGCCAGGCAGAGAGCTGTCTTGATAACTCATTCAGATAATGAATAAAATGTGGAATGAATTCCATGCAGGATCAGAGCTCTGTTGATGTGAGAACCAGTTGCAAAACGTACGACAGGATCCTCTTGTAGCTGTTGTTTTAGGCTTGGCAAATACCATGGATTGTATATGCTAAAGTCAGGATATTATTAAAATAAACCCCTCAAAACTCCAGAGAGTTCAGATATGATGCGCCTTCCTTTGAGTTCAGGTCCCCTTATCGTTATGTTGTATGTGAATGCAATATATATGAAGTTCTTTAAGACTAGAACAGTCTGTTATTTCTACCATGCCCAGGAAAATGAAGAAAGGCATGTAGCAGTAATAAATCAATTATTTCTTACAAATTAGACCAAGATAGCATTGCTTAACAGCAGTCTTCCAGATGGTCAAGATGAAAGGTGGACTGGGCTGAAGGGAAAGGGAGGACTTTCAGATTACCAGAATAAATGGGATACAGTTTAGCAGTAGAGCTGAAACAATCCAGAGGAATGACACCTGTGTGCAAGAAAACAGATACCTGAGAACTTAGGTTATGTCACTAGGTTAGCAGGGCAGGTTTAAACAAAGACATTTCCTAGACATCGTCAAGGAGGCAAATTCTTCATGGTGTTGAATTAGGAATAACCATGTGGATTGGAAATGACAGATTTAAATAAAAACAGGGTAATTTCTAACTATTAGGGGCAAAATACGCTTTTCCCTAAGAGAAAAGAAACATTTAGGGGAGGAGTGGAAGGGCAGGAGCTTGGACAGAATGTGGGAAACCAAGGAAATGGGAGGGCAGCTCCAAAAGCAGCTGCTTCACTAGGCAGAAATCAGCTGTCATTTACTTCCAACACTGTGTGTCCCTTTGGCCAGGATAAGGATTGAGTGTTTTATCCACTCTCCTTGGGCTAATTACCTCTCTTCCGTTATACATGTGGTGGAAACCATTCCCTTGACATGCAGAGAAGCCTGAGATCTGGTGTGCTTGTACTCACTCAGTAACTCTCCCTCAAAAAACACAGGACACCTTCCAGCTATGGCTAGATTGGTCCAACACTTCCTCAGAAAGGGACGCTGGAAACCGTAGTAGTAAAAACAACAATAAAAAATGTTTTGATCCTGCAAGTCTATTTCAAACATAACTCCCAGATGCAGTAGATTTTTCAAACAAGCAAAGCTCATGATCAAAGAAATGTGATGCTAATTAGCTAGAAATAAACATTAACTTATTAATTATGCATTTTAAAATATTAAATATATGAATACTAATATATTAGTATTAATTATTTTAATGCTTACATGTCCTTCTCATGGGAGTACATCCATTAATGATTCCAAAAAATAGATATCCATAGGTTCCCAAAAAGTGTCAGTTTGTTGACCCATTTGTCAGCAAAACAGTCAACTACATGAGTCCCTCGAAGAGGTGGAAAGTCAAAATCCAGAAAAGTTCTGACTACCCACCATGGGTGGCCAAGTGGGAGTCCAAGCAACTGAACCCAGCCTGTGAGGCAGTTTCATATGGCCCCCATGACAAGACAAGCAGATGAAAAGTATTTTTGGAGGTATTTGTAAGTGAGGACTCAGAGGGCCTGGTGAAACACCACACACAGATGGTTGACTGACCTCTGAACATCTGGCTGCGAGTGGGAGGAGCTCTGGAGCATAGGAAAGCTGACTGTGATAAACCAAGTAATCCCTGCTAACTCTGTGTAACAGACCAATGTGTCTCTCCTGGCTAACTCCAAGAGGGGATTAGTTGCACAGATGAACCTGAAGGGACAGCTTTTGATTCCATGAGAAGCAAGAAACACTCAATATCATTTTGTTCCTACACCTACTGGTGAAGAAACGCATGTTTTACTGGAGGCATTTTTTCCAATGTCTCTCAAATCTCTGCCACTTTCCCAGCACTCCTAAAACAATTCTTTAACATAATTCTTACCCCCATCACTGGGTTTGCTCTAGTCTAATTGCACTTGAACAGCTGTTGAGAGCACTCAGTTGCAGAGGCCATGTAGCTTATGGGGGACACGCTCCAAAGGAACAGGGCAAAGACCTATGTTCCTGCTGCACAAAAAAGATTTTGGTCTGAACTTGGTCTCGGGGCAACATGGAATAACCCTATATTCTGCTATAATTTAATTACAGCTTCTCCACAATTGCCTTCAGTATTTGATGTGAAGAGCAAAATCAACGGAGGGCTCTCACTGGCTAATCAGGCCTCAGTCTGTGGTTCACATTTGCTTTGCCCTTGTCAAAATGGCTGTTTTTCTGTTTTTAAAGACAGAAAACACCCACATCTGCTATATTTGGATGCTGGACATCTGAAAAAAGAATCAA
Organism: Agapornis roseicollis; assembly: GCA_002631895.1. Taxonomy (NCBI): domain Eukaryota; kingdom Metazoa; phylum Chordata; class Aves; order Psittaciformes; family Psittacidae; genus Agapornis; species Agapornis roseicollis. Next base: position 199,253 of record NDXB01003223.1, read on the forward strand.
CCATGAAAACAGCATGAATGAACCTGCTGAATGGCAAACCACTGCCAGCTAGACAGAATGATTTTTCTTGCAGAGATGTTTTTGCTATTTTCTCCTCTGAAATCAATAGAAAAGAGTTGGTTTCTTTTCTCATGCATGCACCCATCATCAACAGCTTTAAGTTGAAAGAACAGAATTTCTCTTCCCAGTAATGATGCAACAACTAACAGTAAAAATCCTATATGCAATACCCAGAGCTGGCAGTCAGGAAAATGATTTCTGAGTTGTTTTCTTGTTCTTAAAACTCATGAATTCAACAAAAGTGTTTCAGAGGTTATTGCAAAGCAATAAATATGGAACCTCCCTACCTCAGAGCCCACAAATTTCAGGAGCAGAAGTATTTAACACAGACAGAATGAAACAGAGACATGAATCTCTTTGAGAATGATTCAAGGGAAAACCAGAGAGCAAGGCAAGAGGACGAGGGATTGTTCTGAGGTCTCCTTTGTAAGTGAAGAGGGTGGGTGGTACAAGATAAAATCAGGAATTTGACTTCTCAGGACAGATGGATTTGAAAAGGGGAGAAAAAAAATCTACAGGCCAAACTAAAAATGATTATCATGGTGAAGTTATGGGCTGTTTCAGCCTGCCAAAACAAATAGCTTGTATCCCAAAGCAGTAAAGGTTACATGCATGGAAAATGGAGCTATCCCTGAGGACTAACTAATATACTGTAATTATTATTACAATTTTTTCAGAGTTTTGAGAAAGTTAGGGCATGCTGAGCTACCTACTCTGACTGCATCTACAGAAGTGTTAAGTAGAGATGTTCCAGCCTAGAATGTTTTTCATATTCCTATCTTGTCTAAAATAAACTAATGCTGTTTGAGAAGCGAAGGGAATATTACTTCAGCAATTAACAAGAACTGTTTGAGGTTACTGATATACTAAAAATGCTTTGAATTGCAGCAAGTTTGAAGTAATTTCCTAGAACAGCTCATTCCATTTCTGCAGGAAATATACACAAGTAAAATGCAATCAGTTCTGGAATTTCATCTAAGTACAGGTTCTACAGGGAAACAACCCACACTTCTGACAAAGTTGTATCTATCTTCACTTATCTGCTGTTTTGGTAAAACTGTTGAGGTACTCTGAAATGTATGGTCTCCAGCCTTGCACTTACACTTAATACAGCCTTTCTGTAGGGTTTCCTGCGGGAATAGTTATATTATGATGCAATTATTATAGGTTTATATTAGCTATTATAAAATAATATTGCTTCTTTTTGGACCAATCTGCATGGTTGTAACAGAGGATAAATTCCCCCAGGTCCCGTATTTCTTTGATGAGAAGAGTAGCCTAATAGTCAGAGGAAAGGATGGGACAATAGGATCTCCTTGGCTTCTTTCCCAGCTGTGCAAACTATTTTGGGATGGCTTCTTTTCCACAGAAATCAATGAAACTCTTTACTGAACCTTCCTGGGAACATGATAAAATCCTTAATCTCTCTTTGCCTTCCTGCCCTATCCTGCAAGATATCAAGCACGCTAGCTCAGCCAGTACAGCAAAGCCCTTAAGCGTACGCATGTGAAGTGCAGAACTGCTGTAGCCAAAGCCAGTGCTTGCACTAAGCATGTCTCTAAGTGTGCTGCCATTTCCAGAGCCAGGAATGAGTGGGGGGTGACTATATTCATCTACCTCCAAAGGATATTTCAAACATGAAGTAACAGGATTCTTAGAGACTGGGCATGGGATACAACAGAGTGAGATTACTATTTCTATCCCTTTTCCTAGTACCTATTAATGGCAATATATGATAGAGTATCTGTATGCATACAAAACCTCTCCTATCCTGTCAAGACAGAGCATTATCTGGTAAAGAAGCAGCAGTTTCAGGTTTGAGGAGGGGGAATAAGGAAAAGGAAAAAGTGTTTATAACACATTCAGAAGATACTATTTGGAAGTTTATACTATAATTCTCCACAACGAAGCCAGAACCTACCTACAGGGTGTGTTGAGTTAGTTCCTCATTCCTTCCTTCTTTTTTTTCCTAAAGTTCTTTTGAAATCACTGAGTGTGGAGCATACCGTGCCCCGGGGGTATATATTGCTGAGCTGTTACAGTATAAGAGTGTCAATTCTCACTCCTCCCTTTCTTTGAGGCCCCATTTTGAGGTGAGGAAAGGCCTGGCTGACCAAATCAGCAAACCCTAGGGTTTATAAACCCTGGGGCACACAGCAGGATAGCTCTGGGGAGGCTCAGCCTTGGTGCCTGGCGCTGGAGAGCTGGTTCTGGCTGGGAGTGCTCCAGCCTGGAATCATGATGGCCTCAAGACTACAGTCTGGAGGTTTGGTGTAACTCCTAAAGTTGTTCTCGCCTGGAAGCTGGAATTGGCTTGGGAAAGAGCTTTCTTGGGAGGGAACTGTCTCTTGTGAAAGGCTGTAGTTTTTCTTTCCTGAATGACTGGCTTTAGACAAGTTAGGGATTAAGAGGAACTAGAAAGAGGATGGCCTCTGAAGTTTAAAACTAAAATCCCTCACTCTCTGTTTCAGTGGACTTTGCCCCTCTTCTGTTTGCTTTTCCCTCAGCATGTGCCAGAGGTTGGCCCACAGCTAAGGCTGATGCAGGGTTACATTGATGCCCAAATCTCCAGTGCTTTCCCATGCAGTGCACCATGCAACTGAAGCACCTCACAGGCCTCTGGGCTGCAAGAACAAGGAGAAATTCTTTACAGTTTATAAACTTCATTAAGTTCATACATACCCATGAACCTGCAGCCTTCCAGCACCCTAATGCATTGCAACCAAAGCTATGTGAATGAGGAGAAAATCATCAATGTAGTTAGCAACCTACCATGAAATTCACTGATTAAATTACTGGATAAATATTTGAATGGATCTAGCTGACAGGTATGTCATGCATGCAGTCTTTATATAGGAAGGTAGTGGGAAATGAGGGAGAAATGAGCCAGAGAACAGGAACAGGAATGTGATTTCTGGTAATGCAGCTCATTTTCATCAGTGCCTTTTTAGCAATATAAAGGATGTGTGTGGTGAAACTGAGAGCAAGGCACCGTCATTAAAATAAACAGAGAAATCGCAGCTATGAAGAAACAGAGAATTAAGCAGCATTTATCCAGGAATAAGGCTGATGAATGAATTTATGGGGATTTACACCGGCTGAACCTGGCAGATAATTTTTAACATGCTTGCAAGAAGCAGACATAGCTATTTCCAGTAAAATCTTGGGAAGGTGGGTGTGGAGAGGCACAATGTTCACACAAGCCTTGGATGGTGCTGGGCTTGTGGCTCTGCATTGGCTGCTCCACCTGCCATCTCTATGAGGAGTTATTTCCTCTGCAGCCCAAGGACCAGAATCTCAGACTGGTTTAGGTTGGAAGGGACATTAAAGCTCATCCAGTTCTAACCCCCTGCCACAGACAGGGGCACTTTCCACTGGACCAGGCTGCTCCAAGCCCCGTCCAGCCTGGCCTTGAACACTACCAGGGATGGAGCAGCCACAGCTTCTTTGGGCAACCTGTGCAATGGCCTCACCACCCTCACAGGGAAGAATTGCTTCCTAATGTCTAATCTAAATCTGCTCTCTGTCAGTTTAAAGTCATTTCCCCTTGTCCTGTCACTACATGCCCTTGTAAAAAGTCCCTCTCCAGGTTTCTTGAAAGGAAGAGATCATCCTATTGTACGAATGTATCAGGGCAGCACACAGCAGCCATCAAGACTCTGCTCATGAGCTGTTGAAACACACACACATATGTGACTCCAGAAAGCACCAGCAAGGGCAGGATTAGGTATCACCACATCCATCAGGTCAAGCCTGTGAAGGTCTCTAAGGATGGGCAAATCATATTTGTGTCATTCAGAGTAAACAGTCTGGAAATGAATTGCTTTAAAACACCTCTAACTCATTTTTGACTGATATTGCAAATGTTTCCCCTTTCCTCAATGCTGCATTGACTGGCCCTGCAAACCATTTGGCATTGGTCTGTGTGGTTTGTGCAGTCGCCTTGCTCCTTGATGTTACCTCATCAAAGAGCAGCTGAAAATGATATTTCCAGCCAGACAGTTTCCAAGAGTGGCCAGTGAACTTGGTCTGCCCTGTGCCCCCCAGCTCAAGATTAGGTAGGTTTCCTGTATGTCAGTTCAGCTACAGATGGATGATAAATTTAAGATTGCAACATGCTGACCAAAAAAGAAAATGATAAAATCAAGACCGACTATTTTTGGTTTCAAAAGAAACTCCTCTTGTTAGGTCCTTTCAAGCCCTCACCTCCACATAGAGCTGCAGCGGGTAAGGAAAACAGGATGCAAGGTTGCAGAGGTGGAGGAATCGAGTATAAATCAAAGACAAGCTGGTCCTTGTGTGTTGCATGGGTCAGACCTCAACCTCTGAGCAAGGTGAGCAGTTGTCCCTTGCTGGGGGCTCTCCCAGTAGCAGCATTGCCCAGCTGCCTGAACATTTATACTGGGCCACAGGCCCATCTCACTTTTGCCTCCCACTGTGTCACCTCCTTCCCTTGTGCTGAGAAGTGATTTAGACAGCTTGCCCTGCTGGCCCTGCATTTGAAATGTAAATCAAACACATGGGACATAAAGCTGGGTTTCAAAGTTGACTATTAACTAGGGCGGAAGGGGTGGTGTAGCAAAAACAAACAGTTCCAAGTTCAAGTCTGAAACCATAAGAGCAGGCTGAAAACCTTCCTCCTCTTCCATTGCCAGCCAGCATGAGGGTGGGCACTTTCTCTGGGTCAGAACACATTTAGTGGTTCCCTGATCTCCTAACCCAAGTTCTCATACTCCAAATCAAGTCTGACAAATGACTTCAAAGGGAGGAGGATGCACGGGTGCTAATGCTGGCCTTACGCAGTAGTATGCAGTGCTTTAGTCATAGAATCATGGAATCAGAATGGTTTGTGTTGGAAGGGACTTTTAAAGGTCATCTAGTCCGGGGCTTCTTGCAGTTCCTGATGTCCTGAAAGCTATTAATATTTTGCTCCCTAAAATGCTAACTTTACCAGTCATCAGTATGGAAAATCTCGTGCTTAGAAGTGGCATTTACTCAGCTGCCCCCAGGGCAATTAGTGACCAGCTGTACCTCACAAGATGTGGGAGTACCCTAAACCTGGAGGCCTCTCTGCTCCCCAATGCTTTCAAAGTCAGTGACTGTCAGCTAAAGTAACTGCGGATACATCAGTGCAACTTTCAGCGTCTCAGATTCCCCATTTGTGCAGCAAAAACACTTACCACTATTGAAGATTGACTTTTGGGGAGGGAAGAAATGCTGTGGTTAATGACGTGTCCTCATAGACTCAGTTCTCTATTTCTATCTGCAACAACAGGAAGGACTTTCCATGGGATATAGCCCTAGAGGGCACGGGGGCCCAAGACTGTTGGTTGATTTTCAAGGATCACCTGCTACAAGCTCAGGAGTGTTGTGTCCCAACTAGAAGGAAGTACAGCAGGAGGTCCAGGAGACCTCCTTGGATGGATAAGGAGCTGCTGAGGAAACTTCAAGGGAAAAAAGAGGCTTATAAAAGGTGGAAGCAAGGACAGGAGACCTGGGATGAATACAGGGATGTTGTGCAGAAAGCTAGGAACCAGGTTAGGAAAGCTAAGGCCCAGTTAGAATTAAACTTGGGTAGGGGTGTGAAAGATAACAGGAAGGGATTCTATAGGTACAAAGAAAAGACAGACCAGGAACAATGTGAACCCTCTCTGGAAGCTATCAGGACAACTGGCTAGCCTGGATTTGGAGAAGGCTGAGGTTCTGAACGACTTCCTTGCCTTGGTCTTCATTGGCAAATGCTCTGACTGCACCACCCAAGTCTTAGAAGGGAGATGCAAGGATTGTGAAAATGAAGACCTTGGGCCAACTGTAGGAGAGAATCTGGTTCAAGACCATCTTAAGAACCTGAACGTGCACAAGTCCAGGGGACCTGATGAAATCCATCTGTGGGTCCTGAAGGAGCTGGCAAGTGAAGTTGCTAAGCCACTGGCCATCATATTTGAAAAATCATGGCAGTCAGGTGAAGTTTCCAAAGACTGGAAAAAGGGAAATACAACCCCCATTTTCAAGAAGGGGACAATGGATGACCCAGGGAATTACAGACCAGTCAGTCTCACCTCTGTGCCTGGCAAAATCTTGGAGCAGATTCTCCTGGAAGGCACACTAAGGCACATGAAAAACAAAGAGGTGCTTGGTGACAGCCAGCATGGTTTCACTAGGGGGAAATCCTGCCTGACCAACTTGGTGGCCTTCTATGATGGGGCTACAGAACTGATGGACAGGGGTAGAGCAGTTGACGTCATCTCCCTGGACTTGTGCAAAGCGTTTGACACTGTCCCACACAACATCCTTGTCTCTAAATTGGAGAGACATCAATTTGATAGGTGGAGCACTCGCTGGATAAAGAACTGGCCGGATGGCCGCACGCAAAGAGTTGTGGTCAATGGCTCAGCATCCGGCTGGAGACCAGTGACGAGTGGTGTCCCTCAGGGATCGGTGTTGGGACCGGT
>NDXB01003224.1:0-10809 GCA_002631895.1 Agapornis roseicollis
AAAAAAACAAACAAAAACAAAAAACAAACCCCACACAAAACCAAACCCCCAAACCAAAACACTATGAAAATTTTTCTGTTTGTTTGTTTTCTAAACTTTGCACTAAGTGCTCATAGATTCTTCTGTAGTTGTTTAGAATAATTTTTGTTGTGGTAGCTCATGGAACTTTCTGGCATTGACAAAAAAAAGAAAAAAGAACAAACCCAAATCCTCCAAAATCGAAACCTTTCTGGATAAAAGGTAAAAGATATTTATAATGAAATGTAAACCAGGTGTAAAAAATTAGACAGAAAATAAGACCCCTAGTGTTCTGGTGAAATAATGTTTCTTATGACAGGTAATTAAAACAGGGGTACAACATTGTCTGTACCAAGAAAATGACAGACCTACCAATTTCTTTGTCCTGAAAGAAAACATGTCTTCTAGGCAGTTGTTTGAGAATGAAGTGGGTTAGTGTTGCTAAGACGAGGCATGGCCTGTGTGTGTGCTGTGGTTTCTAGTCACAGATGCTCTGCAGATTTCTGTCTGAATGCAACTGCCAGCAAATCTTTAATGCTATTTTGTTAAGTAAAAATAGCTTTGATTAAGAAAATTTAAATAAATCTTTATGAATAAACATTATTGAGTAATGACCGGAGGCTTAATAAAACAGCGTGTTTGTAGCGGGGTATGCATGCACATGTGTCAAAGCTTGAATTGCATCTCCAGTGCTAATCAACAAAGAAGAGTATTAAGAGAGTTTTTCTTATTTACTGCTGGATTAATTTTCTCATTAGTAATATCTAGTGTTTAGTATCTAGTGTTGGGTCTTGAACAGTTGTCCAGATATGCGTTGAGTAAATGAAAAAAAAAAAAGGATTAGTTAGAAAATTGAAGCTCTGGAGAGAGAAATTTGGTTCTAGATACCCCTGAACTAAACCAAAATCTTACTTTTATGTTGTTATATCAGTGTAAAACTGTAAACAAAGGAAGTGGTGTTATTGAAATTGGCACATCAGCATTTGATTCTCAGAATCTATTCCTTGCCTGAGGATTCAGCAATTTGGAGAGGATTCTTAGTTATTATACAACAGTCAATGTTTCCTTGGGTAAAATGTAGTTCCAGATGGTCAATTTCTAATCTTAGTTACGCAAATATAGCTGGCTAAATACTTGAGTGTGTGTGTATACACACATATGTAAAACCTTATACAGAATTGAAGCTCTCTTCAGCTGCCATTTGCAAATATGACTAGTAACATTTAGGGTACATTGCTGAATTTGAAACATAAGTACAGTGCTAGCAGATATCCATGACACCTGAGAATATTTGAAGTGATGCTGGAAACCTATCCTATGTGCACAGAAACTGATTTGAGACCCTGCTCAGTATATCTGCAGGCTACAGAGATCTTATTCAGATTAAAATAAGTGATCTTAAGGTCCTTTCCAACCCTAACTATTCAGTGGTTCTATGGTTCTATTAATTGGTTTGCTACATATGGACTATATTTGTCATTTTAGATGCCCTAGGGAATTTGTCCTGGTGCCCAGCTGCCACACCAAAAAGCCTGTGGCTGTCCCATAAATTCTGTTATATCTGCAAGGACATGTTTTTATACTAAATACCTCTGAGCATTTAATTTCTAGGCTTGATGACGTATTTGCACACTTGGAGCAAACTTTAGATGTCTAGCTTGAAGTAAGCTGAACCACACAGTCCACTGACTTCATGACTAAGGTTAAATGTTCGTGCTGTGAGGTATCACACTGGCCCATCAACGACCCCTTTGAGACTCTAGTTCTCCTACATATTCTCTGTTCTAATTGAAATTGTGTGTCATTGTACAACCTCAGCTTGCAACACAGTAACACACAGCCACTAGTTTACCCCCTCTGCAGGTGGATGGGGAGGAGAAGTGGAAGAAGGTATTCTGTAGGACAGAATGGGTCTTGGATGACCTACAGTGTTACAACTTACCACTGAGCACCTAATTGCAGGTAGTTGAATCCCACATCAGGCATGAGCTGATTGCAATGAGAGATTAGATACCTGTTTCAAATAGCAAAGCCTTGGCATTGTTTCAATTACTTATACTTTATGATTTAATGCCATCTGAGGTACCCTACAGCATTCAAGTTACCTTTCTAGTGTTAATAGTGCACAGAATCTAAGTGAGACTCACAGTCTTTGGAAGAGAACTATGGAGGCCAGGTACGTTAGGACCATAGAATAATTGAGGCTACAAAGAACATGAGTGTTTTAGCCCAAAATCTTGTTCAGAGCAGTACCAGCATTAATGTGTGTTCAGGTTGTTAAGGGTTTTGTCCAGTCTGGTCTTGAAAACCTCTCAGGATGGAGGCTGCACAATTTCTCTGAGCAATCTGATCCACTGTGTGGGAGACCTTGTGGTGTAGAAGTTTCTCCCTTGTTTCTATTGACACTCATGTCTCTCCTGTCTTCCGATCACATACCTTTCTCAAGAGCTTGTCTCCCATCTCAAAAATTAGCCTGCAAGTACTGGGGGGCTGCTTTCAGGTCCCAGGTAGTCTCCTTTTTTTCAGGCTGAACAAACTCTGCTCTTAGCCTCGCCTTATGAGACATGATCCATTCCCATAAGTTGTAGCTCTTTGTTGGACTCATTCCAATATGTCCACCTCTCTCTTGTCCTGGGGAGCCCAAACGTGGAAACAGCACCCCAGATGTAGTCTCATCAGGGATAAGGAAGGGAGAAGGATCACCTCTGTCTACCTGCTGGCAACAGTCTTCATAATGGAGCCAGGATGCTGTTGACCTTTGTTACAAGGACACATTGCTGATTGATGTTCAGCTTGCTGTTCACCATCATTCCCAGGCTGCTTTTGATCCTGTTGGTCCCTAGTGTGGGAATCAAGGGCAACATGTCTAAAGAATATTTTGCATGGTGTCCTGCTAAGTCATATTTTGTTAAGAAAGTATTTCTTACTGAAAGCTGTTTATGGGATTGAGTAACAATGAATACAAAATTCACGATAAATAAATTGACAATGAGGGAAGAGGTTAAATATGTGTGGGATAGCTGTATTATTTAACAGGCCATTATAGGAGGAAACACAGTCTTTTCTACCTAGCTCTAAAATATAGTAGGAATTTACTTGTTTAATAAAATGCCTACTGTTGTCCCATAAAGGAAACAAACAAAAATTCCACTGTAATAATAGTGGTGACACTGTAGAGACAGACTGTCTGCTATAATGAAAAGTATCTGTTCTTTTTGTTCAGTGGTCCTTGAAAACTGTTTTCTGTCGAGTAATGAAATCTGGATTCCAAGATACAGAGTATTTTTTTTTAACTTGGTATTTTATACTTCATAGAAAAGGTGCAAATAGATTTACCCCAAAGCTCTGAATAAGTCAGGGTTCTGTCACAGTCATTTTTACAATATGCCTTATGCTTACCTGAACAAGGTAGAAAAAAGAAAGCCTAAAATAAATTTATAGAAGAACAGCTATTAGGTAAACCTAAGACTTGTTAATATAGAAAAAAATGAATAATTACAGTGTTAAGACTGCATAGCCATATGAAAAATTTGTAGACAAAATGAATGTAGAGACTAATTGTTTTGTCATCATTGTTAACAGTGAAAGCTATCAATCTTTCATGATGAGTGCCACCTTAGAGGAGTTGTTTTTTTTTTTTTTTTTTTTTTTTTTTTTTTTTTTTTTTTTTTTTTTTTTGGTTNTGAAAAATTTGTAGACAAAATGAATGTAGAGACTAATTGTTTTGTCATCATTGTTAACAGTGAAAGCTATCAATCTTTCATGATGAGTGCCACCTTAGAGGAGTTGTTTTTTTTTTTTTTTTTTATGAGTATTTCATCTAGTTAATTTGCCAATGTGGATTAGGAAACAAGCAGTTAAAAATTTAGATAGAAAGTGAAAGAAGCAAACACACACACCCACCCCAACCACAAAATCAAATATGGAATGGTTATGGTATTTTTTCTGATGTGGACCCTTGCTTCTGTAGTGTAGAAATGGAATAATCTCTTGCTTTGTTTAAAAATACTGATTTCATGGTCATACTGTGAAGAAAAGCAAAGCATTGAAATCATTACTAATACATACTTTATGATAAAAAAAAAAAGAATAAGCACCAAAGGGGTTATTGTATTGTGGGTTTTTTTTGTGGGGGTTTTTCGGTTGGTATTTTGTATTTTGGTTTTGTTTGGTTGGTTGGTTGTTGTTTTTTTGTGGGGTTTTTTTTTTGTGTTTTTTTTTTGTTGTTTTTTGGTTTGTTTGTTTTTTTTTTTGTTTTTTTAATGTTGCCTGCACAGATGTAATTTAATTAAAAAACTGAGGTAAAAATGTGGAGTTAAAGCTNTTTTGTGTTTTTTTTTTGTTGTTTTTTGGTTTGTTTGTTTGTTTATTTGTTTTTTTAATGTTGCCTGCACAGATGTAATTTAATTAAAAAACTGAGGTAAAAATGTGGAGTTAAAGCTGGCTATAGCTCTTTGATGATTAAGTAGGAGACAGGAGCAGAGTTCATGCTCTGTTGCCTAGATGGGCTGTGGTTGTAGCAAGAAAAGCAAAATAATTGAAAGAGAAAATCTATGAACAGTTACTATCTAAAAAGAAATACTGGACTTGCAGGTCTCATTTCCAACTTTGAATGTCTCTAGTTTCAAGTAGTGGGAAAGGACTAAGCAGTTTTCAGGCTCAGGTTTTCTTTAAAGTTTGATCTAGGCTTACATGGGGTTATCTTTTCCAAATATCAGTTGAGGAAGTTCAGATTATAATCAAGAAGGGTGATGAGTGCCCACAAATATTCTTGACTTATCTTTCAGTACTTCAGTGTAGAAAAAGCGATGTCGCAGTATGGCTTAAGCTTCATTAACTGACTTCATATTTCAGGCGTATGAATATATATTCCTTGCTGTGTTTACGTAGCTTCCTGTCACCATGTATGGTTTGTTATTTACATCTAATTTTACCAACTTTAACATGATACATGAACAGAACTCTGAAACTTCTGAAGATCTAATTTGCAAACTTTAGTCCACACCCATCTCTGGAAATATTCCAACACATTAACCTTATTATATGGAACTTCAAGAGAAGTTACTTCAGTAGGCTCTTATTTCAAGAGACTGATTCATCTAACCCTAATACCTACTAATCTTAGCCTAGGAAAAAAAAATGCATGCATGAACATAGTTCTTTTCATAAGAAGTAAGAGTTGTAGCAAAACTAATTGCTGTTACAAGTTGAAATTCCCCATTTCAGAACGTTAAGCTGGTTTTTGTTCAGTGTACCAAGATTCAAGGACATAAATAGCATTATTTTAAAACATAAACTTTACAAAAAATATAAACAGAAAAAAAATACCAAACAGCATAAATGAGAGCTAGTGCCACTGTAACTGACAATCAACTGTTTCATTTTGTGTGCAATTTTAAGAATGGTGTGTGTTAAAGAATGGCATATTTTGCATTATCTGATGTTTAAATTGTACTTAAAAACAACAGAACCCCCTTCTAAACACATGCACATAGGAATATTTAGTGCCATTTTTATTAGTTATCTTCTGAAAGGAAACGGCTGTTTAGCAACTAGCAGACTTACTCTCNTTTAAGAATGGTGTGTGTTAAAGAATTAAACAGTTCATCTTCATGGCATATTTTGCATTATCTGATGTTTAAATTGTACTTAAAAACAACAGAACCCCCTTCTAAACACATGCACATAGGAATATTTAGTGCCATTTTTATTAGTTATCTTCTGAAAGGAAACGGCTGTTTAGCAACTAGCAGACTTACTCTCTGATGCTCTTTTTTTAACCATTGTTTTAGGTTTATACTGTGGACCGTTCTTCACATTCAGAAGAAAATTGAAAAAGAAAGGTGTCACAAAAAAAAAAAAAGAGAAAAAAGAGAGTGTCACAAGAAATAGTATAATCAGACAGTTCTGATAGGAATATTGCTTCAATCTGACNAAAAGAAAGGTGTCACAAAAAAAAAAAAGAGTAAAAAGTGAGTGTCACAAGAAATAGTATAATCAGACAGTTCTGATAGGAATATTGCTTCAATCTGACAATTTTATTACCCTGCTTAGAATGCATCAAGGTAAGTGAAAACTGGCACTTGGATCCCATTCCTGCAAATTACAGAGTTTTCTAGATTCACAGTAATTTTTTTTCAGGTTTTTAACCCGTTCAAAAATTCAGTAAGTAGAGTTTTGTGCTTAAAAACTATTACAACTTACTTTTATCTCCATATAAACACACAGCTGGTGGTTCATAATTNTTCCTGCAAATTACAGAGTTTTCTAGATTCACAGTAATTTTTTTTTCAGGTTTTTAACCCGTTCAAAAATTCAGTAAGTAGAGTTTTGTGCTTAAAAACTATTACAACTTACTTTTATCTCCATATAAACACACAGCTGGTGGTTCATAATTGCCAGAGGTTGATGCTATTTTTACATTACAGATAATTAATTTATATATTATGTATGTTGTAGAAGGACAAAAACATGATGGGCAACTTTTTATTCTCTTATTCCTTTTAATCTCTATGCTATCTGCCAGCAAAGCTACTGTGGAATTGTAGATCTTGAAATTTAGGTTCTACTAAATATTGTGCTACTATAAATACAGAAAGCTCTTCAAAATAACACATTACATGTATAGTGAGTCTATGACTCTGAGCATTTCTGTTCTTCACATATAGTTGACTTCTATCAACCAAAGAAAGAGAATATTGAACACCTATTTAATCTATCAAAAAATGTACAAACCCAACAGTGGTCAATATTGAATTAATATAAAATGAAAATTCAATGTAAAATTAAAAACAGATTTGATGTTGTGGCAATTATCACAAAATAATCGAGTGTCTGTGACACCAGTAATATTTATGTAACTTTCTGCAAGATAATAAGCTCAGTGCATTTTCTTCAGATTATGATTATATGTATAAATATCTATACATTTCAACAGTTTCTTAGATCTATCCACTCCCTCTGTAGGAGCCATCTTACTTGAGGAGTCATCTTCTGGTTTGTATGTTGCACAGATCCAATAGTCAGATTTGCCATCATTTGGGTTTCAAAGAAAACCACAAACAAACCAAAACCACCACCAGTGAGCTAGAAGATTAGTTTTAGACTATTCTGTTGTCAAGTATGTTAGTTCAAGAAAAGTTTTGTTTAATGTAGCTATACGGTTATCTGTGGAAGTGTAACTGGCCATTAGCTAGTACTCAGTTTCAGATGGTAGTGATTATTTTTTTATTTTTAATATTTTTATTTCTTTTACTTTGGATGACATAGAGAAAATTGAAAGAAAATGTCTCCCTATGAATCATCTACGTGATAAAAATAATAAATTTTTATTTCTAAGAATTGTGTTATCAGTATTATATATCATGTTACACACATGGTTTCAATTTTAATGTGATTAATTAATAGAAATATATGTTTAAATATAAGCACTGTGTGCCTGATTTATTTGCAAAATTAAATGTAAATATGTAACACATCATTAGGATTTACAAACCAGTATGAATCTGCTATGTAGAATTTTAAACATCTGTCATTTAAGTGTATTAAATCATGTGCTGTAGGAAACTAAACAACTAAATACTTGTCTACATTTATAAAGGAGAAATATTGCTAACTTTCTGTTACAAAAGCTAGTTTCTCTGTCAAATTCCAGTGTGGAGATACATGAAACATGATAGGATAGAATGACAGTCTTTAGAAAATTCTTGGTTTAGAATTAAAAAAAAGAAAATTATCATATCCTCTGTTTCAAATATGACTATTTTTTTCATGCATATCTGCCCAACTTGAATTTCCCTATAATCAATAATACCTACTTTCAAATCAAATTATAATTCTCCAAAACCCAAATGCCTATTTTTTATACAGAATCTGACAAATCCAGAGTTAAACTTAAGGTAAATAACTAAACATAAGTTTAAGCCTTCACTGTGCACAGGTGTGGGCCATTTAAGAACTTGAACCAGTATTTAATTATCTGATTCAATTGCACTAGTCAAGCCTCTAAATGGGAATGATTTGTAGTTAATGTGTGAGGCAGTGACATGCTTATTAAAAAAATCTATCTTTATGCTAAATATGAACCCAACAGATTTAATCTACTTGCTTCTGCAGCATTTCATTTAGAAAGCTCCATTTGCACACAAAACCTTTTCAACTTACCAAAATGAAAACATGAAATTCTTTGAAACCTTGATAGAGATGCCTTTTTGGTAAATAATTTTCTTTACTATCACTTTCAAACAAAGGCAGCAAGTGTCTTTCAGACTGTCATTATTATACATGTTTATGTACGCTAAAAATGAAAAATACAGAGTATTACTCTAACATTAACTCATATATTTTGTTAGAACAACTGAACTTTTTTTAGTATGAAAAATCATAATATTTGAGCTAATGATGATGCATGCAACTACAGAAATGAGCAAAAGATGCAAGAAAGGGGGCTTAAATGCTTTCCTTAGCTCTCCAGATTGTAGAGTGAAAGAAACAGCTTGTATTAAGTACAGCCCTGGGCAAGGTTGACACAGTGCTTAATACTGACACTCAGGAATATCAGGTTCCTGATGGATTTCCCTCTGTGACTTAAAATTTAAGACCTTTATATACTGATTAATCTGAAACCTGCAAGTCCCAGGCTAGTTCAGTAAGAAGTACAGACATCTAAGTCTTTTTAATATCTTGATTAGATAGAGAAGCAAATAAAATTTGTCAAGAAAATGGAGGAGTATAATTTCTTTTCAGAAACTGTTATTTTCCACAGATAATTCTTGTATGCCCTATTTTCTTCAGTGCTATTATTTATGTTCCTTGTCTCCTGCTAAGTAGAGTAATGCTAATTCAACATAGCTTCCTGTCCTGGGTTCAGCTGTAGCAGTTATTTTTCTCCTTCTTAGTAGCTGGTGCAGTGCTGTGTTTTTGACTTTAATCTTGAGAACAATGCTGATAACTCACCAGTGCTTTAGCTGCTGCTCAGTAATGCTTACCCTGATGAAGGACTTTCTCAGTCTCATTCTCTGCCAGGGAGGAGGGGAAGCTGAGACAAAACACCTGATCCAAACTAACCAAACAGGTATTCCATACCACAGTACATCATGCCTGGTTTATAAACTGGTGGGGGGGGATGGGAGGGGTGTCACCTGGAAGGCCCAGATTGCTGCTCTGGTCAGGTTTTTTCTTTCTCTTTCACTATCCAGTTGGGGTAATGATTATGTTTGTTAATGAGCTTCGACACCTCTCTTCTTTTGTTAGTGGTCTGCAGTGTTATGTCGCATCAGACTTTACCATATATGGTACCCATCACATGAGATAGTGGGTTTTGTTCTGTTTGTTACCTCCAAAATATGGTTTTGTCCATCACCACATCTACATTTCTGTAACTAACCATGGGTGAGTTGTTTATAGCTGTGGCATCTATAGTGCCAAACCTATGCCCCTTCTCTTATCACCATGCCATAATGAGCTCCTCTGTGCCATGTCCTGTGTCTCCATTTCTCTGAGCCTTTGCTACTGTGCCAGATTTCTGTTTCTTTACACTGTGTCACTGTGTTAGAGCTGTAGCTGTGTTAGAGCATTCCATGTGGAAATGCTTTTTTATTACTGCTACCTGTATCAAATCAAGGTTGTACCATGCAAAGATAAAACTAACCATTGCTGCCTGGTCAATTAGGGAAATGGCAGTCACATCTAAACCAGGTAAAACAAATCTACAGGCAAGTAATTCAGACACAGCAGGCCTGGACGGCTTCAACCTAGAGGAATTGTGAGTATAGTACAAAGATTATGGCCTGTTAAAAGCAATGGCAATACTTTATCACTGGGTACACAATTGCACCATGACTAAATATGCAGAAGGAATTAGGCCCAAATTCACAAGGGAGCTAGGAGCTGCAGGACTTGCCTAGAGAGGTGTCCTGGATTCAAGAGTAGCAGTCATTTTTCTCCTTCTTAGTAGGTGGTGCAGTGCTGTGGTTTTGACTTTCAGCCTGGGAAAAGCACTGATAACACCGATGTTTTAAGTTGTTGCTCAGTAATGTTTACTCTGACCAAGGACTTTGTGAGTCTGCCAGGGAGGAGGGGAGCTGGGAGGAAGCAGAGACAGGACACCTGACCCAAACTAGCCAAAGATGTATTCCATACCACAGCACATCATGCCCAGCATATAAACTGGTGGCAGTAACGCAGAAGGGCTAGATCACTGCTCAGGTTGGACTGGGTATCGGTTGGCAGGTGGTAAGCAGTTGTATTCTCTTCCATTGTTATTTCCCTCATCATTATTATTATTGGTAGCAGCAGTAGTGATTTGTGTTATACTTCAGTTACTGGACTATTCTTATCTCAACCTGTGGGAGTTACATTCTTTTGATTCTCCTCTCTGTCCCTTCAGGAGCAGGGGGAGAAATAGGGGGAAGTGAGCTAGTGGCTGCATGGTTCTGGGTTGCTGGCTAGACTTAAACCATGACAAAAGGACAAGCTGCTACTACATTTCTCTTCTACAGAAGAGCAAGCCTCAAATAAGCATGTCGGGTTTCAACAACTTTCTCAACTTCCTGAGAAGGGTTACGTTCCATAAATTGGACATGGGAAGCTAGCAATAGGTTGAGCAGGCTTTTATTGACATAAACATATATAGTTACTTTGTATCAGCCAAAGCTTATGTTTCCTGTATTTACTCTACCAATCACATTTTTTAGGCTTGGATTATTATTTCAAGAAGACTGTACATTGTGTGAGAGATTTTTAATTTTTTTTTTTTTTTTTTTTTTTTTTTTTTTTATAAAAAAGTGTTAA
>NDXB01003224.1:10936-44874 GCA_002631895.1 Agapornis roseicollis
TTTTTTTTTTTTTTTTTTTTACTTTGGAACAAGTGGAATTGGAGACATGACTTCCATTTGTATGTCACAAAATGATGAAAAAAATTATAGATTGGGGAATTCTTACTCTGTTCATCAAACACACAGAAATCTTTATGCTGTACTTCAAAGCTTGTTTGATTTACAGCCTGTGCAAGTAGAATTTCATGGAAATCTTAATCATAGACCCCAGAGTGCAAAGGGCCTTGCCTGCTTCACATATTTGGTGGAAGGGCATGTCACTGTCTAGTTTTAAAGTTCCCACCAAATGGCACTAATTTATCTTCAAGGGAGGTTTTAAGAACATCATGTTTCTGGTTGGATTAATGCCTGAAAATTGCAACAGGCCAGGATGTCCCTTGAAAATTAAATAAACTGTCAGTACCATGCAGTGCAATATGTATGTTCTCAGTCACGCGGCATGAGTGGCCATGAAGGATATAACCCTCTCTGGTTTATACCATCTTCATTTATGTGGATACAGGTTCTTTGATGTCACTTCTAACTTCAACTGGGCTCAGATTCCTGTCCTGAAATGCATTCTAACTAAACTAGGTTTGTTTCTTTCTTCCTATTCTCTTCTTGGGAAAAAGATCAAGTCAGTGCAACTTTCTTTCTTTTTTCTTTTTGATTGGTTTTTATTATTGTTCTAAATGCAGTGAAGAAGTCATTTGACTTCAGTCAGGAGGCATTAATGGGATGTTTAAAATATATCTCAGTCAATCCCACTGTCAAAGGTCTTTTTCATTTTAAAATGTACTTTATAAGAAAGGATGTTGCTTTGGCTTTTTTCTGTGTGTGTGGCTTGCAGGTAACATAAGAAATATTGAAGTATGCAGAGGGGAGTTAACTGCTGTTGGGAATGGTTTTGAACCAGATCCAGAATAGTTTAATATTTAACATGAAGGCCTGGCTGATGTTTAAAACACATGATTATGTTCTTTGCATTTCAATTAAAAGCATGTGTTCCTACCTTATTATAAAAACTTCAAACATCCAGAGCCTGTTGCATGTAAATGCAGGCCTGCTGCATCATCTGTAAATTAGATTTGTCAGTTCTGAGTTATTTTTATAACTCATCACAGATCCTTAGCAGGTGTGTTTTATTTGTAATTGGCTGAAATTATAGCCCCCTGATATCAGCAGAACTGGCAGTTCTGTGAAATAGAGGGTATATATCCATGAGGCTGTACATGAATCATATGTTATAGATAAATAGGCAAAGTTCACAGGTCAGTGCAGTGTTGTGTTTCTGAGAAATAAAAATTATGGGCACAGTGTCTTCCCTACTGAGGTGAAAGTACAGAAGCAGCAATGAATTCTTAGCCTACTGCTAAAATATTTAATGTCAGTACTAAATTCAAAGTAAAATGGAGGAGGAATAGAAAAGTATCTGAACAAACATGAAAGGGTCACCAAAGGCACAAGAAGAAAATTATGACTTCAGTTACAGCACTTGAAAGGATGTAGACCAAGGACAGGTATTGCTGTGGTTATTCGTCAACAGTAAATCTCTCTAGCTAAAGCGGTATTTGCATCATATATTACAGGTCAGATTTGAGAAAGAATTGCAAACAAGGGAGGCAGAACACTTCTGGGTCTTTGGGTCTTTTAAACAAATGGTTTTGCACCTTCCTTTCATTCATGCCTCTGGCTATAAAATGTCTCTGTGGGAACTGAGTTCAAATGGGGAAAAAAAAATCTCTCTTTTTTTATTCTTGCATTTAAAGTAACTTGTGTAGCAAATGGGACCCATGATGAATAAAAAGAACTAGAAGAGAGCAGGAGTAGGTATACTGTGTATGTATCTACATACATTTTTGATATTTTTTAAGATGGTAAATTTGCAAATGTTTCAATTAACAAAATAAAAAATTCCCCCCTCAACAAAACAAAAGCTCCATGTTTTTTTCCCTAATAACTGAAAGAGATTTTATTTCCTTTTACTTACAATGCACTTCATTCCCCATCAGGGGGAAAAAAAAATGTTTAAGGAAAAAAAGAAATCAAGTAATGCCACGGGGAGGGTTCATATTCGTTCTCAGAACATGTTTCTTTCATTCAGCAGTATTTCCTCTTTATTTGACATGGTACACCACTAATATTGCAGAAGGGCCAGAAGCACAGTTATATCTGCATCATAGGAAAAGCAGAAGCAGTATTTATTTGACATGTTTACCTTTTAGGAACATATTCTGCATGCCATATATTGCAAATATTCAGATTTACTTTGCAATTAATAACCATTCCGCAGCTTCCTTGTTTTCAAAATTATTCTGAGGAATTACTTAAGGAAAGGAGAGATGTGCTGCAACACTTAGGTGAAAAAATCTGTAGCTATTTACTTGTACATGACTCTGGTACTGTTAGTAACTTCCTGTCATCTGAGTAGCATCTTCTATGAGAAAGCTGAATGTGGAATAGATAGACCTTAAAATACATGTTAGGTTGGAATGCTAAAATCTTGGGATACAGATAGAACAGCTCATGTTACCAACCCAAACTCAAACTTGCTTCCTCCTGACTATTTGAAGATGCTGAATTCCAACATCTGCAAGCCAGATAGGAAAAACCATATGAAATAGTGTATTTACTGCAAGAAGAAATACTGTTTGGTTTTCCCTTATTTTACTAAATATGAGTGAGATAACATACATTAGAGTTTATGAAAAAATAGGTCTTGTGGCTCATGTAATTCACACATCTAATTTGATACCAAAATTGATACCAATTTGATACCAAAGCAGACTATTTTGTATAAATGCTCTTTTTCTTTTTCTTTATTATAATAAAGGTATAGAACAGTTATTTATTTTGATAATTACTAGAAATGTTTTCAAGTCCTTAAATTCAGCATTGTGGTAGGTAGGAGTACAGTGGAGATTTGGAGATGAAATGGGAGCAAAAAGGCTTGTTCTGGCTTGATTTGATGGGGAGGGTGTCTTGACTGGAGGGATCCCAGTGTGCTTTGTAGAACCCGTGTCAGTAGCATTGCTGGCATGAGTCAGCCCCTAAGGCTTCTCGGAAGGGGTTGGACCCACTGGAATGGAGCTGAAGGGGAAAAATGTTGAACTATTCAGAGAACTTTGATCAGAGAAATTGCAACTTCCCACCCTGCCCATGAGAAGGGGCTTGTAGCTAGGTGATTTTTAAGGTTCCTTCCAAGTTAAACCATTCTGTGACTTTGTGAATTATTTTGCTTTCAAATTTAAAAGTTTGAGTGTTGGTAAAGATAATAAGTTTTCTGCTCTTTAAAGTCTCTCTAACCATGAAATACATATATTAAAGATTATAAAAGTATGTATATAGTCTTCATGTTAGTTGGAATTCTGACAACATTAATTTTTACAACTAAAATAACTGGCATCCTAGTGGTTCTCTTACTAAAAATATATGAGTTACGGGTAATGATCTATATGGTGCCCCTGAAAACAAGCTGGTAATTCTGCACAGAGAATCTGTTGTATGAAAGTAAGCTGTTTCATGTTAATATTTGGTGATCGGATGATCACGTCTTTAAAGTAACATTTGAAAAATTCATCATATTACTGAAGTCCAGTTCTATTACAAATAGTCACAAGAGTCATGGTACATGCAGGGACTTGAAGTTTTTGCTAAAAGAAACAAATAACTTCAAATTAGACCAGGTGCCATCACTGTCAAAAGACACGATAAATATCATCAGGCTGTAGGGGCAGTGTATTACTCTTGCAGCTGCGAAGTACACTGATACTGTTCCTCAGCATGGAACTCTAGTTAAAGTTATTAAACTGGAGACTTATGTGTAGGAGAAAAAGAAGTCATAGCAAGAGGTTAATAGGAAGAATGAGTGTGGTTGAATGATTTCTTTGACTGTAAAGATAGCAGAGAGTCTAGTTAAAGTGATAGGGGTATGTATTTTAATAAGTAATAATTAAAGTAAATTGAAACATCATTTTATGTAGTTGTATGCATAATTTCTAAGAATCTGACAAAATACTGAAAGCTTTCATTGGAGAAAATTACTTAAAAAAGAATGTTGGTAGCCACTTCAAAATACTCCATAAAGATATTAAGTGTTTTAAATATAATAGTGAATGTTTCATTATGTATAGGTAGTGAAAAATATGTTTCATTTCTCTTGTCCCTTTGCTTTTCTTAGAGAAACAAACATTTGAATTATGGATCTGAAAACAAACACAAACCAAACAACAGATGTGAAGGTCTTAGAGTGAAGAGAAATCTAGAATTAATAAAAAAACCTAAAAACTTTTCTGAACTAAATAAAATTATAGAGGACCAGTAAGCATTCAAGGAGCATCATAGTGATCTTTTGACGATAGAGAATGACTAACAAAGGATAAACAGTTCCTGATGAACACAGATTCTTTAGTCTTTACTTTTAAACTTTTTTGCCTTATGTTTGCATATGTATGCTTTATTTGTTCATATATACATAAAAATCATTGTGCATGTTTCTATGTAAATTATAAAAATGTATATATGTGTAATATTTATATTTAGAAAGAACTTTCCTTATTAAGTTTTGCATTAACACTACAAGTGGGGATTTTGTTTGTTTTAATTTATTTGCCATTCTTAGGTACTGAACTCTTTAAAATAAATTTTTTAGTTCAGTTTGAGAGTTTTTCTCATTTGGTTTTCAGGATTTTTTTTATTTATAATTTCAAAAATTAAGAAAAAACCTGGTTAAGCCCTATGCGATAACCAATGCAGACACGATAATTTGTGAGAAAAGAAGTTACATGTATTCATTAAATACTTTGCCTGTACTATTATTATTACATTGATAACAGCCTCGAATTAGAACTACATAGAGAAAATGAGCGTGGAAATTAATTACCTTAACATAGTCATCTGGTTCTATCTGATCAGATCACATGCCCTAAAGGATTCAAGATATGCACATGAGATTGACAGGGATGAGGTAGGGCCTACAGGGCACACATGTCATTACAAAGCATCAAGAGGCAGCTTGGAAGGAAAACATAAGAGTATTTTAAATGACCCTGGATACTAATTTGACCAAGTGAATCACTGCCTGGCTGTACATCACCAGTAACTAGGCTGCAGTAGTGAGGATATGCAACACACACTACTGTGAGTTAGGTTATATTTTTATTTGAAGTAAGAAATCTGTGTTTAGCACAATGCCAAATGAATTATGAGCCATATCTACAATTAAAAGTCAGCATGCATTTCTACAGTAGGTGTCTCACATCTTGAACTTTTTTATTCACTTTTTTGTTGAGTGTAGTTGTGACATTAAAATCGGTGTTACTCCATGGTATGACCCACACAATCAGTGTGCCATACGGGGCACAGTGCCCTAAACCAGTTAGATCTGATTGTCTACTAAGCTTTCCTATTAGAACAAAATCAAACAAATATAACCAACCAACTAAAAAAAGCCCAGAACTGAAAAATGCATGACACATTGCAGGGTGAGCATTCATAAGTCATAGATGCTTGTTACCAGTATGTTCCAACATAAAGACATGTTGATGGTGAATTTGTATTTCCTCATTAGTGTAATTCTGCTAATGCTAAACTACTGCATGCTCCAATAGAGGCTAATGCAAAACGCAAACAGAAATGTGTTAATCATAGGGTAAACTTACAAGAATTTTGTCTCTACTAAAGCATTGATGAAACTACCTGTCTTCCTCTTAGATGACTTTTTATCCACTTAGACCTCTTGAATAAATACTTAGGATAGGAGAAGACAAATATCAGTATAGATATAAGTAAACTCCCTTTCCTTAGAATCTGAAGGTAATAAAACTCTTTGTTCAGGTTTAGATTTCTTCATTTCCAACAAAAATAGCTTGACATTATTCTGGCTCTAGCTCAGACTGATACCCTGAAAAAAAAAAACCTGATAAAAAGCACTCCTGCATCTCCTGCCCCAAGGGCCATATAGGGAGTGTGGTTTGGGGTTTTTATTCTCTAAAGATCTATCTAAAAATATCAGTCACACTTTAGTCAAACAATATTATTAATATGCATGGATCTTTCAGACCTTTGCAGTTTCGCCCATAGAGACTCTATTTTACCTTTTCTTTACAGAAAAAGAAAAGAAAAGGAAAAAGGTAGGATTTGTTCAAAACCTGAGGAAGCTTTGTGATAAACTTCAGAGATGAAAAAGTCCAGTTTCCTTTAATAAAACAGAAATGGATCCCACGACCTACCATTTTTTTTTGTAAAGCCAATGCTTACAAACCATTGCAAGATTTCTTGCTGCTAATGAATAAAATAATTCCCCTGCATTATGTGCACTTCATCTTATAATTTCATAATTAAGAGAAAGTTATTTTCCTTGGGCTTGTAAACTAGATATAACAGTATATATAGGAAACTAGAGAGGAAGAAGGGAAGGGAAGATTTTCTTCACAGACATAAATTAACACTGCTAGAAATACTTAAAGAAAAAACATTTGAGTTTCAGCTAAATATCTGCCAATATTTACAAATGTGGAATACAACGACTCAAAGGAATGACGGAATATCTTTATTGCTATGTTTTTTGCAGTGGTTCATTACAAAGGCTCAGGGATCTATCTGTGGTTTTCAGAATGGCTTTGTTTTTTTGGTTGTAGGTCACTCATAGGAGGTTTACTTCCTTCTGCTATTCTGAAATATAAGTTGTCACAGTCAAGAAGATTAATTGTGCTCAGAATAAGGGATTCTGGATTTTCAGAAAATACATGGAGTTGAAAATTAAAACCAAACCTTCTCACTAATTTAAACTGAAATGATCTATGCAATCAAACTGCAGGATTCATAGAATCATAGAATATTTAGGGTTGGAAAGGATCTTAAGATCATCTAGCTCCAAGCCTCCTGCCGTGAGCAGGGACACTTTGCACTTGACAATGCCTCCCAAAATCACCATGTCATACTAAATTAGTCACCTAATGGGGATCAGTTGAATCACCTTTTAGAGGCTATTCATTACTTATTCATTTAGAGGTTATTTGTTATTCATTAAACATACAGCCCTGAAAATACTTAGCATCAGGTAGCTATTCGGGTTTTCCTCCAGCCATAGTCTAACATTTCCTTCAGTTTTCTCCTCCCCTTAGGAACAGTTAGCAGTTAGCCATCAAGACTTTATTTCTGCCAGAAGAAACAGGAGCTGCTCTTTCTTGGTAAACTGCCATTGAAATGAATTGAGACCTGTCTGAAGGAGCACCTCTTTCCCTTGACATTGTTGTGGAAACAGGGCCATAATGACTCTTAGGCTGGTTCTGGTTCATTTGATTGTGTGCAGTGGGAATCATAGAAGTGGGGATAAGTCCAAGATACTCACAGAACTAGTTTTGACTGTGTTTCTCATGCAAATAAATCTTAATTGACAATTAATTAAATTAATTTTCTCCAAGTTTAGTCTGTTTCCCTGTGATAATAATTGGGAAGTGATTTTCCTATCTCTACCCATGAGTTTCTTCATCCTATTTTTCTCCCCCTGTCCTGCTGAGGAAGGGAAGTTAGTGGGCATTTGTCTGTGTGCCAAAACTAAGCCATCACATCTTGTGGAAAACCTCAAGATCACTTATTTCTGTGTGGTGAAATTAGAGATTTCAGCTTTTCATGAATGCTGCAGTGGCACAATGGTGTGCACTGAAAGGCAGCAGCTAGCTGGGCCTGTCAGGGGCTGTGCAGCTGGGTTGCATGATATAAAAGTTGGATTTGGCATTGGAGAGCTACTAGAAGAGGATTTACATGATGCTATGCCATGTTTGAGATGACACTTGTCTCTAAATACCCTATCTGGTCTGCAATTCATAGGTCCACAGTGCAGTCAGCTAAGGCATAAATGATCTGGAGGAGTTACCTGACAGTGACATACTGGTCACTGGGAACAAGGCCGAGATCAATAATTTTTTTATGAAAAACCTGCCTGTTCATGGGAAATACTGATTTAGGCTTCTGAGAGAAAATGACAAATAATAGAGAACAGAGGAAGCCATAAAACTCTGAAAATGACCTTTCAGATAAAATATGACTGAAATAAAATTTTCTGTCATGTAAAAAACATTAATTTCTCATAGATGTGCAAGCAAGATAAGATAGTGTTATGAGGTAATAAGATGAAGTAATCACATATGAGGACAAAGCAATGAGTCAAGGAACAATTTTTCTTCTTGTGCTGCCTTCAAAATTTGTCAGCTAGGTCCATGAACTCTGTCGGAGGAACCTCACCACCCTGAGTTTTTTCAGTTTACATTTCACAACTGAGTGCAAGTGTACTGACATTTGTCTTCTTGAACAGCAAGAATTGGAACAGGATTTGTTATTATTCAACATCATTATAATTACCCATTTAATAGTGAGGATACCACAAATTACTTATATGGGCTCAAGAAGATCCATCACAAAAGATCAGAGATAATTTTCCATAGCTCATTTTAGAATAAGTGATGGTTTGGACTAAATTCAACATCTTTTAGAAACACTGAGCTTTGACTGCTATGAACACAATGACCTTTCTGTAAAAGCTTAATGGACTCACAATAGTACTTTTTGTTTTAACACTCCTGTGCTCAGTTTGGTATTCCCACAGAGATCCTGGGTAGATGACAGGGGTTTGTGTCCGGGTCACACAATTTAGAGTCTTACAATAAAAATTACTGAAATTCATGAAATTGAAAGACTTCTGTGTTCTGTCTTATTAAATGTTTATCACAGTACTGTTCTTTGCATGAAATTAACGTAGAGAATATTTCTTGATTACCCTTACTCTCACTGTGGGAACATAGATTGTATCTGACTTGAAAGAAACCATTTGTTTGCAGTTAGAGACAAAAAGTTATCCCAGATTTGCACTGGTAACATACAGATTTAGTTCCTATTTGCAGACAAGGGAATAATTTCATTTTTTCTCTGTGAAGCTGGAGTTCTCAAGGCATGTATTAGATTACACAGTGAAACAAACAAAAATAGTTGACCAAAAGCTATATGGATTGCTAAGTACGTTGTGCAAGTAACACGATTTGATTTTTCAGTTGGTGATAATTTCATATGAAAGCTGTAACAAAAATACTGAGAGTTACTAAAACTGGGATGATGCCTATGGTTTTCCTAACAACTTGTAGATTGCAATATTTCATTAATTAAATTCTATGAAACTTTGGGGGCAGGCCTGGGCTATTTCTATACCCTGAAAAGGAAATCCAGTGGCATGAGTTGTCAGGCACAGTAGCTGCTGGAACCTACCTAGGGCCAGGGAGCAGCAGAGGCTCCCAGGAGGGTCATGCAGGGATGGCAGCCAGGACCTGTTCCACTGGCCCAGCAGGTTCATCAAAGGGCAGTGGGGCATCCTCAGCCCTGGGTATTTGGTATTTGGCACCTACCTTTTTATGGGGATGTGAGTAGCTGGGCTGCAACCTGCACCCACACGTGGACCAGCTTTGCAGCCCCATAGCTGGGCAAGGCAGGGTTGTGGGGAGCTGGAGACCAGTCATATTGTGGTATTGCTGGGACAAGGGATGATGAGACTGAGATTGAAATGTGGTCCCTGGATCATGGGCAGGGTAGAGGGTTCTTGGGGAGCCTGGACAAGGACACCAATCACAGAATCACAAACTGTGGTTAGAAGGAACCATAAAACTGTGGTTAGACCTTTGAAATCATTTAGTTCAATCTACTTCTCAAACAGGTTCACCTACAGCAGGTTACCCTGCACCATATCCATGCAGTTTATGAAGATATGCAGGATCTCCAGCCTGCCCCAGTGTTCAGTCATACTGACACTGAAAAAAGTGTTTTCAGATATTCAGAGGGAACCTATTGTATTCTAATTAGTGCCTATTGCTTATTTGTACCTGTTTTGTTTTTTTTTTTCTTTCATTCTGAATTTGAAAATGAAATTTTCATTTGACTTTACTGATTTTTTTACTTGCTTTTATCATTAGTGAATCCAAAGTGAAATAGTTAGTTGATGAATTGCACTGAACAGGTCCTCAACCACAGACTTTATTATCTTGCATCCTAATTTGTAAGACATAGGCCTAGATTATTTTTTTTCTCTCCTTCTAGCTTTGGAAGTGAATAAAAATACTTAATTATTCAAATAGCATCACTCTCAGGCTCTCTTCAAGACCACTGCCGCTTTTGCTTTTCGTTTACTTTCATATGTCAGATACTGCCAACGCATGTTACCTCTGCTTGTTGGATATAATTTTTCCTTTACTTTCATATGTCAGATACTGCCAAAGCATGTTACCTCTGCCTGTTGGATACAACTTTTCCTTTTATTCATGATTTTCATAGATGGAACTCTTGATGAGCCTAGTTGTTTTTGTATCATCCCTTCATCTGAACTCCTTACTTCTCACTACTTTTATCCCACTGATGTCAGTCTTGTCAAGAAGACACTGTCACATTCAAAGCTGCTGTAGTTGGAATGTTCAAATCAGCAAGGGAGATTAAAAAAACTTTTCAAAGTAACACAGAGGAGTTTACAGTTCACCAGGGGAAAAGGTGACTCTCATTTTATTTGTAGCGAGAAAACATCCATTATGGGGGGGCGGGGGGGAAAGAAGAAATTTCTACTTCTATGAAATAGAAATATTTCCTAACAAGAAATATTAAACAAGAAACTATGCAGTTATTTTTATGCTGCAAAGAAACTGTGTTTTTATATCTCATAAGGTAGGCTACTGTATTACACTTACTCAACAAGGCTTTGTTGGGGATGGTAGAGTGGTAGACTGTAGGGGTGGCTTCTGTGAGGAGGAGCCAGGGGCTGTCAGTTGGTTCCAGATGGCTACAGTAAGGGTTGTGGTGAAAATGGTGCTTTTTTACTGTGGAGGGATAGGGGAGGGGCTGCATAGGTACTGCATTGCTGAGCCAGTGGGGTTTCTTCTGTCCTGGTTTGGTTTCTTTGTTTCAGTTTAGTTTTCCCAAAACCCAAACTTTTTTTTTTTATGCAATCTTTTCACAAACTGTTTAGTTACTTACATTATTGTTTCATACTCATGCAACTGATGAGTGCTTTTAAGCTGAATATTTAATGTGTTTATATCCAAATGTGAAAGGTGAGTCTAATGCAGATACACATAAAAGTACAGAGAAACTGTACCATTGTGTTTCCATGTTATGACTTCCTCTGCCTTCTAGTTAGGTATTTAGTAACATCTATAGCCCCACGCATCATGCAGCTCAGAAACTGGAAGAATGAATCATGAGATCACGGAGCATGATTGCGGTAATACTTCCTTATTGACTCTATATGGGCATGGTGAATACGAAAGTTGTAGTTGCCATAAGGACCAGTAGGAACGCCTGAAGGCTCCTTGAAAAAACTAAGCCTGCAATGGGTTAAGTGTTGCAAGAAATGGTTGTAGAAGTCAGCATATTTGGGATATATCTTGAATATTAAAGAACTTTCTGTTTAGGGGAAAGAAATCAACCTAAATATGTCATATCTCTTCTGCTTTTTTCATTCCTTGTTTCTTACTAATGAAGGTGTTTTTATGGAAGCAGAAGTTTATTTCATAAGAATTCATCTGCTGCTTCTGTTTATTCCTCCAGCTGAAGTCATAGTCCCCTGATATCATGATCATTGTCAGGACACCTCATCTTGCTGTCAAGATGTGTCAATGTGACTCCAAGTAGATATATACTATATAATAAGGGGCTCTCATCAATTTAATATTAATATATCTCTCAACTTACACTATTTAACAAATAACCATTTAGTAACATTAATGTCGTGCGATAACCCAGGCATGCATGTAGGAACCACAAACCTGCTTACTCACCTCCCTCAAAATGGGATTCGGAAGAGAATCAGAAGGATGAAAGTGAGAAAATCATGGGTTGAGATAAAAGTTTAATATGTAAAGCAAAAGCTGTGTACAAGCAAAGCAAAATTAGGAATTCTTTCACTGCTTCACATTGGCAGGCTGATCCACATGCATACATTCCCGTGTTGGTCTGGTAGCTCAGGAAGACATGTATGCTATTTCAATTTATTCAGGATTACACAACTTGTTTCACTCCACTGATACAGCCAGGTGGTCTGCTTGATT
The DNA here is from genome assembly GCA_002631895.1 of Agapornis roseicollis. Lineage (NCBI taxonomy): Eukaryota > Metazoa > Chordata > Aves > Psittaciformes > Psittacidae > Agapornis > Agapornis roseicollis. Next base: position 22,993 of record NDXB01003224.1, read on the forward strand.
GACACATCCAATTGCCTAAGAAAAGGCCACCTTTCTATCAAGATAAAATCAGCCTTATTTGCAATAGTGACTCTCTACGTTCTTCCTTAAGCTCCATCAGCACATTGTCTTTAACTCTTCTTCTCTAAGCTGCCTTCTGTTATACTTTTATTGATTCGTCACTCCATGTCAATGCAAGATTGCAATGTTATGAGCTAAATTCATCTACATATTAGCACATAAAATGCTTCACACAATATTATATGCATTCAAAATCTATAAAAATTCCTAAACTCAGAAAATTGTGAGGGCTTGAGTACCTAAACATTTGTCCAAGGTCAGTTAGGTGATCCCTAACTGACATATCTGTCAAATACCCCTATTACAGGCACTTCTAAATTTCCATGTTATATTTTTGCTGCTGTAGCTTGCTTGGTTAACAATGAATGCTGATATATGTGAAATTTTTTTCAGCAGGTTTTTCCCTCTTTGCATTAAAAGCAATTTGGTAATTTTTTTGTAATCCTCTTCATGTTGAAATAATTTTATAGATGAAGTAGTGTAATGGACTACAGGAGGGAAGAACTATATTTTCTTTCTGGTTAAAGGTCCCTTAGCTTTGCATTCAAATAGTTGGGAGTTTCTGTGATAGTAATTCCCATTAAGTGTTTTCCACAAAACAAGATACATTTATCCCCCATCTATACTTTAGACCCATAGTTTTCTGTAACACTGTCCAATGTAACTTGAAAAACGAAGGAAACATTTTATTATGTGATGTTTTCAAAAACCAGATTTAATCAATTAATGTTTTTTATCACTCATATATTAAAGGACAAAAATCTTTGAAGTTAATCACTTAATCTGATGATGTAGATAGGAAATCCCCTTCTAAAACCTGAATAATAATTCCATCACTAGTTAAAGCTTCATAAAGAAAGTTCCACAAAAATGTTTTACAGTATGTTTTGGATTACTTAAGAAAAATGTAATTCTGAGTAATTTCTCTGTTTTTGAAATTTAATTGAAGACTGACTTCTCAGTTCACTATCTGATGTTTGAAAGAGGCAGCCTTATTCATGATGAAAGAAAAAACTGATGGTGTCAACGTTCATAAATAATTTCATTAGCAAACATTATTTCTGAAATGGTAGTGATTTAATGGGGTGGTTTTGTTTTTGGGACTCAGTGGAAGCTTGGTGTGGGTGCTGATAGTGGTGTGTTGTTACAGCCACGAGCAAATGCTGGCTTCAAATTAATTTTTTCTAAAAATAGAACTGATAAAATTGTTGCTAAAATAAAGAATTTTCAAGTGGTAGCTGCAGTCATTTGCTACTCAAGCATTCTCTGCTTGTCCTTGATGAACAAAGGATGGATTTTACTTTTTTTTGTGTTTGTGCCTCACTCTTCTCTTGCAAACTGTCTGAGATCTAAGGCTTTAGGCCTTAAAGTGTATGTTTCACCTATATTTATTCCCATGGAAACACTTCTTCATTGGTCTAGAGAGATATCAGCTGAGACCTCATGAGAAAACTCTAAAGACTATATGCTCTCCTTAACATATCCATAGTTTTTGTTTTATGAATTTTAATCTGAATCATATGGCATTCAAATGGAAGAGTAGGCATACGTATAAGATTTTTGATTTTGTTACTGGGTTTCTATTCTGGTAATTAAACATCCTTCACAATAGTTAATTGCATGATTCATACCTTACATTCTCATAAAATAAACAGCTAATTACTCTATATAGAAAAAAAATCTACTCTATATAGAAAAAAATCTACCAACAAATTATGAAAATTGGATCCCCCAAAAGAAAAATAAATACAAGGGAAAACATAAGGGTTAATAGCCAAACTCCATACATATTTTTAACTACAGTAATTTCAGCTGCAAAAACAACAGTATTTGAAATCAAAATGTGGCAGAAACTTACCCAGCTGCATTCTATATACCTGTTTGCTGGAGGCTAGTATATTTTTGGCCGTTGCTTATGCAGGTTTGCTCTGAATCAGATGATCAACATATGTGGGCCTCACAGCAACAGCTTTTCTGCTGCTGATCCAGATGTGGAAGATTTACCTTCCTAAAACAGAATAGGAGAAAATGATCTTCACATATGAGACTGGACAGATTAGAAGGATATTTAAAATTATTCTGGGGGAACTAGAGGTTCTTATTTATCTTCTAAACTTTAGCTTTGAGGGGTTCATATTATTAGATAATATCCTGACTTCCTAATCCCTGAGAAACGTCAGAGACATTCAAGCAATAGGCACTCTTTTAGTTTACATATATATGAAAATATATGCATGTAGATACAGAGTGAGAGCCCATATGTATAAAAATGAAATTGCTCGGAATTTTACTGGACTTGTAGGTGTGATACATTTCAACTGAAGGCTTTTACTTGAATTGTGTACTCTGAATAACTCAGGGGTCAGTACTGGGGCAAGAACTGTTCAACATCTTGGTCTGCCTTATGGGCAGTGGGATTGAGTGCACTGTCAGGAAGTTTGCTGACAATACCAAGTTGTGTGGTGCTGTTGATACACTGGAGGAAAGGGATGCCATCCAGAGCAGGCTTGACAGGCTCAAGAATTGGGACGGTGCAAACCTCATGAGGTTCAACAAGTAAAATTGACCTACACCCAGGTCAGGGCAATCCCAAGCACAGCTAAAGGCTGAGCAGAGACTGGGTTGAGAGTAGCCCTGCAGAGAAGGGCTTCTGGGTGTTGGTTGACAAGAAGCTTAACATGAGCCAGCAGTGTGCACTTGCAACCAGAAAACCAACTGTCCTGAGATGCATCAAAAGAAGCATGACCAGCAGGTTAAGGGAGGTGATTTTCCCCCACTACTTTGTTTTTGTGAGGCCTCACTGGGTGTAGTATCCAGATCTGTCCCCATGCAACAAGACAAATACTGAAACATAAAAGGGATGTGGACATGTTGGAGCAAGTCCAGAGAAGGGCCACAAAGATGATCAGAAGGCTGGAGCTCCTCTCTCCTATGAAGGCAGGTTGAGAGAATTGGGGATATTCAGCCTGGAGAAGAGAAGGGTCAGGGCAGAACTTATAATAGTCTCATAGTATCTAAGGAGGGCCTACAAGAAATCTGGAGTGGGACTAAAACCGGCATGTGGTGACAGGATAATGGAGAATGATTTAAAACTGAAAGAGGGTAGATTTAGATTAGACAGGACAAATTTCTTCACTGTGAGAGTGGTGAGACACTTGCACAGGTTGCCCAGGGAAATTGTGGCTGCTCCATCCCTGGTAGTGCTCAAGGCCAGGTTGGATAGGGCTTTGAGCTACTTGGTCTAGTAGAAGTTGTCCTTGACTGTGGCAATGGGGTTGGAACTAGATCATCATTAAGGTTCTTTCCAACACAAACCATCCTGTGATTGTATGATTCTATCTGGATTTCAACCAAAACCCACAAAGCTGGGGAACACATACATGCACATGACAAGCATACACACACAATCATGGATATATATGTAAATCACCTGTCTCAAAATTTACCTAATAATACATGAAAAATACTAATTTCCAAAAACATATAACCTCTCAGGTCTTCTTTGGACCAGGTGGGCTGTGAATGCTTTACCCTACTGGGTAGCCAGGTAGATTCTTTTCTACAGTTGTAATGGTGCAGGATGTAAACAGTACACTAAAGCTGTTCTACTGAAACCTGCTACATTGTGATCTACAGGGTTTGATGAGACAAACTTTTTGATAAGACAAAGGATCTTCTGTCTCTACTAGGGCTTATGGGCTATAGGTCATTGCAACAGTCATTTAGGATTTTAGCATAATAAAGAAAGAGGAAAAAGTATTCCAGGAGACAAAAGGTCTGGAGAAGTGAAGGAAAACCAAGCCAAAACAAAGCAAAACCAAAACTGGTGAGGGTATGATACAAACTGTATGTGTGTGTAGGTCTAAAGAAAGCAGAGCTCAGATTGTCAAAGAGATGATCTTGGAACCCGGTTGAAGTCACACCACATACTAGTCTGAGGACAAGGAAAAGCAGATCCTCAGCTTTGGTAGGCCTGTACTGCAGGTGATATTTTCTGGTTTCTTGGATCTGAGAAGCATTGCCAAGTTGAGGAAGAACAAGAAGAATTGTTAGAAAGGCTAAACCAGCTAGGGGTATCTTCAGCTGCACACTGATAAATTTGTCACAAAATCACCATTAAAGCAGCAGCACCTAAACAAAAATTGTCAAGAAATGCTTGCACCATTTTCCACTTCTGTTAAAAACAGCCAGCTGAAAATCCCTAACTAACCAGTGTTCAGAAAAAGAATCAGTACAAGGGCCATGATCTTATATTATTTACCCAGTGGCTCTGAAATAGAATGAAAGAGAGAACTGACTGATATATGAAATCAATGACTGCACTGAGATCATGGAGAGTCAGGCCTGACACATTCTAGTGAAAAAGAGAGAGGAAACTTACACTGCTAATTAAACATTTCCACTGTTAAGGATTTTCAGGGGTGATTTGCTTAAATGAAATTGGAATCTGAAGAGTGCAGTGTTGTTTGAAATTAGTGAAATAGATAAGGTGTAGGAACTCACCACACATATACACACATATACATAAAGAAAACATCTTTGTCTCTAAATTGGACAGACATCAGTTTGATAGATGGTCCTCTTGGTGGATAAAGAACTGGCTGGATGGCCACAAGCAAAGAGTTGTGGTCAATGGCTCAGTGTCCAGCTGAGGACCAGTAGTGAGTGGTGCCCCTCAGGGATCGGTGTTGGGACTGGTCTTGTTCAACATTGTCACTGACATGGACAGTGGGATTGAGTGCGCCCTCAGCTAGTTTGCCAATGACACCAAGCTGTGTGGTTCGGTGGATATGCTGGAGGGAAGGAATGCCATCCAGAGGGACCTTGATGGACGCTTGTGAGGTGGGCTGATGCCAACATCATGAAGTTTAACCATGCCAAGTGCAAGGTCCTACACCTGGGTGGGAGCAATCCCAGGCACAGCTACAGGTTGGGCAGAGAAGAGATTCAGGGCAGCCCTGAGAAAATGAACATGAGCTGGCAGAAAGCCAACCATATCCTGGGCTGCAACAAAAGGAGCGTGACCAGCAGGTCAAAGGAGGTGATCCTGCCCCTCTACTCTGTTCTCGTGAGACCTCACCTGGAGTATTATGTGCAGTTCTGGTGTCCTCAACATGAAAAGGACATGGAGCTGTTGGAACAAGTGCAGAGGAGGGCCACGAGGATGATCAGGGGACTGGAGCTGAGACAGTCTAAGAAAGTTGGGACTGTTCAGCTTGGAGAAGAGGAGGCTGCGTGGAGACCTCCTAGCAGCCTTCCAGTCTCTGAAGGGGGCCTATAGGGATGCTGGGGAGGGACTCTTCTTTAGGGACTGTAGTGATAGTACAAGGGGTAATGGGTTAAAACTTAATCAGGGGAAGTTTAGACTGGATATAAAGAAGAAATTCTTTCCTGTTAGGGTGGTGAGGCACTGGAATGGGTTGCCCAGCAAGGCTGTGGGTATTCAGTCCCTAGCGGTGTTTAAGGCCAGGTTGGACAGAGCCTTGTGTGGCATGGCTTAGTGTGAGGTATCCCTGCCGATGGCAGGTGGTTTTGGAACTAGATGATCTTCAGGTCCTTTCCAGCCCTAACTATTCTATGATTCTGTGATTCTATAAGAGAACCCACTCCTCTAAGACTCTAAGACAGCTCTCTAGAGTGGTGTTATTGAGAACAGTATTTTTTCATCACTCTTTGCAATACTTCTATGGTCAGTCACTGAAAGTCTGAAAGCTATTAGACCTAATAGGAGCTGGACTTTAGTAACTGCATTGGTATTTTTCTGATGAAACTGTATTAGAAATCAAATAAGGAAAGTTTAGAGAGCATTCCAGGAGCATCAGCATTTTAGTCACATATGTGAGGGCAGGGAACTCTTGCAATTACTATGCTGTTAATATTGTTTTAATTAGGAAGTATATTATTGAAATGTATTTGCCAATTTGAACACCTAAAGTAGGTGGATAGAATGTAAAGGGAAAAATACGTCCTTTCAGTCAATTGTTGTGAAGTAGTATTTGATCTAAAAGGTTTACAATACTTAACATTTATATCACCCTGTCATTGGTTACTACTGCTTGTCTCACTGTGCCATAAAATTATACTGAGCTTAGAATTAAAATACAACTAAAGGTAAAGGTGTCCTCCCACAGATCCTGAATATTTCAGAGAAAATTTGTCTAAGATACCAGATTTCTAAAGATAATTTTTGTAAGTGATTTAAAATGGATGAAAAATTATTGATATCATTATTAATTTTCTATCTGTTTCTAGCAAAGTTTACTGTGCACAAACAGCATGTGGATATTTAAAGGGTGTGTCTGGGAAACTAAGATACAGAAAAATTAATTGTATTCAGACATAATTTTGCTGGTAACATTCTTGGCTTTATATGCATGATAAAAACAGAGTACTGATGCAGTGCTACCCTCTGGGAATGGTCAAGCACTTTGTCTCAACTGATTTGTTCAATTTCATAAACTGAAAATGAGTGACATTGAGAAGAGCCTGCTATTTCTTTGACATTGGGCTGATGTTTTCCTTACATTTTTTGCTAACAGCATTTTCAGATCTGTCGTAAGAAAAGGTAAATGGATCAGGAAATAAGGATGTAGAATGGCTTCATTCTACACCCCAGGGCCATAATGTGCCAGCAGTTTCCTGTTAAAGCACCTTTGCTTTACTGCAGCCTTACACACAACCATTTTCTGACCGCTGATGCACACTGATAAGCACTAAGGTACTTAATGCCATCGACAATGCACAAAACTGTGTCTAAATAATTGTAGCTAAAACCTATCTTTCAAGTTACTATAGCAGATATTTTCTATAATGGACAAAACCCTTTTTCATATGATATTTTAATAAAGGAATTTTAATGAAGGAATAGTAGAATATCAACTAGTTAGGACTACAAAAAAAAAAAAACAACTTCAACATACACTTATATTTTAATAAAATATGTAATTGGAAGATAAGACACTGGTTTTTTTTATTATTAATACATTATTGGTACTTTTGTGTCACTACCCATAATGCTGCACCTTTGAACAGTGATTTAGTAAAAACATAGTTATTTGATGTCCAACCTCTAAATTCAGGTTTTCTTCATTTGGCTGAACTTATGAAATCAATTTTCAAAATTAGCTTCTGAAAAAGTCACTTGGAGCTTAAATATTCCAGGAGTTGTATATCTGGTTGTCATTTAGCTCTCCTAAATCATCTCAGGGACCCTGGAATCCATGCATTTTGAAAGAACAAGGATGCTTACTAGATCACAATTAGAAGTCTACAAATTTACAGGATTGAAAAATAACTGTTACCTAGCTCACTTCTGGGGCCTCGATCCTTGCTCAAGGACCTTGGATAAATGTTAGCTCATTCTTGCATCTCTTATGCTTCTCTGAAAATGAAACAGAGAGTACAATAAAGGTGATATGGTTGATACTGTTATAATACAGTTTTCACTGCCTGTACTATCCAAAGGCTCACAGTGGTTTACAGCCTCAGTGACTCTCACTGCAGGTAATGTATCAGCAGTTTCAAGCTAATAAAACATTAGCCTAGTGGGCTACAACACTGCCTTTACATTATTTCAGAGACTTTAAACAGGATAGAGCAGAAAAGAGTAATTGCAGATGAGGGACATGAGAGCATGAGACTGGGGCTCAGAGGAGCTCCATAGACAAATTCAATGTAATGTAAATAAGACATGTTTGTTCAAATCTTGGAAAGATTCAAGACTCTTCTGAGTTTGGAAGATGACAAGCCTAGAGGCCTAGAGTCCCTGATAGGAATCTGCTTTCTCAGAGCTAACCTTCAAGGTATCTATCAAGGTTTTTGGAACCATTTCTACAGAATCCTCCAAGTTACAAATTTAGACCCTTTTTCTAACACTGCAGCTATTGTGAGCACTGAAACAGAAAACAAACAAACAAAACAAACCTCATTTTATTTAGCAGTCTTAATGAAAATATATCATTTTGGATCCATGTGCCAAAAAGTAAATTTATCCAATAGTCTAATTTTAGTAACTTGTCAGAAAACATTTAAATCACAGATGGGCTGAAGATATTCCTATATTCCTGTATTCATCCATTATTCATTCTGTATGTTCTCTGAATAGACATTACTTGAATGCCTTTCTAAAAGTGCATATCTAAACATGATTCTCTTAATAAAAGCTCTTAATTAATACTTTTTTTATTAGAAAAATACTTAGAAATATTTAAACCCACTTAAGGAGGTATAGAAAACCTTCTTTAAATCAACAGCTAAAGAGCTCAAAAGGATTTGTGGTCCAAGCATTTGTCCATTTGACTAGACATTCAATTAATTTTGTTGTGCATCATACCATAGATTTCCCATAGACTGAAACTCTGGTTTACCCATGGTATCTGGAATCTTTGTAGAAGAATGAGGATTTTCCTTCTCTGGTCATGGTTCAAATCACTCTAGCATTTCAAATTATAACTGACACTTTGTTTATTTCCAGTCAAAGAGATTAAAGTTAGGTCTATTTTTAATTACATGAAGAAATCAAAGAAAGGATACCCTGGGATAACCCAATTTGAGTCCTAATTAAAAACATTATTGTTAAAAGTGTGTTTCTTAAATGATCTTCCAGTCAAAGGACTAGGAAACAAATGTCTAGAATTGACCATAGAAGGCCAGGTTGGACAGAGCCTTGGGCAACATGGTCTAGAGTAAGGAGCCCTGCCTATGGCAGGGGAGGTGCAACTAGATGATCTTAAGATCCTTTCCAACCCAAACCATTCTATGATTTTGTGATAATATATAAAAAGGAAAAATATTTCTGTGATGAACATTTGCCATATCTCAGCTCAATTGCTTAAATGAAAGTGTTTTTGGATTTTCGATGCTACTTTGATTATTTCTTAACACACATACTTGACCGCTGGTAACTTTCTTTAAAACACTTCCCAGTCTGTTGAGGTGATTTATTAGCCACACACTCAGGGACTTAGAGATGACAACTTCTGGTGGGACTGTAGTCAAAACGTTTTATAAGTTAAATGTTATTTCCTGCATCTTGCTTTACATTTTCTGTTCAGAGTGGACATGCACCAGTTCATATCACTCTACAGGCTGTGAAAGCATTCTCTTTCTCCTGATCTACAAAATACCGCATAAAATATTAGATAGTTAAAATTACATTAAAACTAAATTCCAAGATAATGGAATGAAATTATTTATTCTTTAGGTACAATAGAACCAGCACTTAATCAAAAGTAACCAAAGAAAGGAGATGATATGCAAACTTAAATATAATAGTCCTGAAATGAAAATTCAGGACATGCCAATAATAGCTGAAGTCTTTATGCGTTCTGTGTACCTAGAAGGAATGACTCACAGCAGTAATGTCCTTTACAAACTGAGGGGGAGCAAAATGTGCATGTGCTTCCTTACACCAGGTAGCAGCATCAAATAAATGATTAATCATTTTGTTAATCCAGTTAAAATAGTCCTCTTCTGACTACAGAAAGCATTCCAAGGCATCATTTTCTTTGAATTGCTAATATTGGCTGTGCTACTAGATGAATTAGAAACTATAGCTAACCTTGTTTTAAACCCACATGTTTTCTAACTGAATAAAAACATTCTTAGCACACTGTAAGTTAGATATACTTAGATACTGCTGTAAGTTAGATACTACAAAAGATGCCCTGAGAAATGTTCCTTCTTAGGAAAATTGCCATTTCTAATTAATTTTGTTTATTTTTAAATATTTTGCATGCTTCTCATATATAATTTTTCCAAGCCTTTCTTTTAAAAGTTGATAAATAATGACACATGCATCTCCACATCCTGGTATGCTTATAGTGGCCTAAATGCCTAAATGCCTATACTTAACAGGCCTGAATAGAATAAATTAAAAAATACCCTGTCACATCTACAATATACCTCCTCTATTTTGTTAATTTACTGATGCCTGAGCTTCCATGCCAAGGTTTTCCTCAAGCTCTGTATGCAGCTGAGGTTACAGATGTTTATCTGGAATGTCTGTTACAGTAATTTCCTGCGTTTGTCTATCCCCTCCTCTTTGATATTACAACTATTCTATGTCCTTAACATTCTTTGGAATCTTACATGTTAAAAGAGAACTATTCAAAATATTTACCACTGTTACACCATGATTTGCCTTTCTTCAATGTTAGGAATAAATCATAACCATCTCAAAACACGTGTTGGATTTCTCTGTCATTATTTTAAATACAGTATCATTATCTAGCTTGACATAATCATAATCCTAATCAAAGTTGTTAAACCCACTAGAGGATTGTGAGTGCTTCAGTTTCCTTTTCATTCACTTTGACTGTTTGTTTTTTTATCTTTTATGAGAGAGTTTAATTATTAACGGCCCATAAAATGGTTTGTTCCATGGTAGCAATACAGCTTGTGTTTCTTTTTAATTCACTTTGTGTCAGCAATCATAGGAAAGTGATTAAGTAAAATAGACTATTTAATTTATTTAAGATATATTTAATTCCACAGGGTTTTCAACATCATCTTAAGATGTACATATGTAGCTGGAGTAGCAAGCCAGTGGAAACACAGGAACATATGGCATAGTAAAAATAAAGCAAGCTGATATGTGGAAATATTTCCTATTGGAAATAGTAGGAACTTATTCCCCCATAATGGTTAGCAAACTGAAATGGTAAACCCGTTGCATCTTGTAGATAAGGAATTCTGGACTTGGGTATAAGAAAATAGTGCACAATTGATACTAAAATCAGAAGAGATGCTTCTTGTTTTCAATTTTGTTTGGTTTTGTTTTTCCTTCATTATTGATGTGTTTGCTGCTTTCTGACTGAAAAGTTAAAATAAGACTGATCACTTTTAGGCAAATCTCCAGGGCACAAAACATAGTCATGATAGAGATTTCTCAAGACATACAGATTAAAATATTTGGCTTATGTTATGATCTCACCTGTGTCAATCAGCGCTGCCTCTGATTAAGCCTACTCGGACAGCAAAGAGAGCTACTTTTTTATTCTGTGCTGATTTTGGGATCTCCCTTGCTGTTGCTTTGTACATATGTTTGATGACTTAGTGCTGTGCTCAGTGTTAAACAGCTGGAATACGTTGTGGGATGTCTACAAAATTTAACTGTTGTGAAGCTTCATACTTTGCAAGAATGGTTTCCTCTGTTTTGCAGTAGACAGTGCTGCAAATAATAAACTTCAATTTTTCATAGTTGTGAATCAAATGCAGGTTGGGCAAAGAGGAGATTCAGAGCACCCCTACAGAGAAGGACTTGGGGGTGGTGGTCAATGAGAACATGAATATGAGCCAATAGTGTGCTCTTGCAGCCCAGAAAGCCAACTGTATCCGGAGCTGCATCAAAAGGAGTGTGACCAGCAGGTCAAAGGAGGTGATCCTGCCCCTCTACTCTGTTCTCGTGAGACCTCACCTGGAGTATTGTGTGCAGATCTGGTGTCCTCAACATGAAAAGAACATGGAGCTGTTGGAACATGTGCAGAGGAGGGCCACGAGGATGATCAGGGGACTGGAGCATCTCCCATATGAAAACAGGCTGAGAAAGTTGGGACTGTTTGGCCTGGAGAAGAGAAGGCTGCGTGGAGGCCTCCTAGCAGCCTTCCAGTATCTGAAGGGGGCCTATAGGGATGCTGGGGAGGGACTCTTCATTAGAGACTGTAGTGATAGGACAAGGGGTAACGGGTTCAAACTTAAACAGGGGAGGTTTAGATTGGATATGAGGAAGAAATTCTTTCCTGTTAGGGTGGTGAGATGCTGGAATGGGTTGCTCAGCGAGGCTGTGGGTACTCAGTNATAGGGATGCAGGGACTCTTCATTAGAGACTGTAGTGATAGGACAAGGGGTAACGGGTTCAAACTTAAACAGGGGAGGTTTAGATTGGATATGAGGAAGAAATTCTTTCCTGTTAGGGTGGTGAGATGCTGGAATGGGTTGCTCAGCGAGGCTGTGGGTACTCAGTCCCTAGTGGTGTTCAAGGCCATGTTGGACAAACCCTTGGGTGGCATGGTTTAGTGTGAGGTGTCCCTGCTTATGGCAGGGGGGTTGAAACTAGAGGATCATAAGATCCTTTCCAACCCTAACAATTCTATGTTTCTATGTGTTCTGAGGTATTGAAAATCTTGATTTTTATCTCACTACTTCAAAGCATAAATAAATAAGATGGTAGTAAATGGATTAAAACTTTGAGAAGGCTTGTGTGCTCTATTGCATTTCAGCCCAGTTTCTACTGAACATTGTAACATTACCTGAAGTTACTGGAAATACCAGCCATAGAATGACATGCTACATTTTTGCTACCAGATCTGTTCTAGATTCCTGCATTCCTCTGTTTAATATATACAATGCATCAGTATTTTAATTCTTTAAACAGAAACAATCATGGGAAGATGAAACTCTAATTCTTTAGAGTGCACAGCAAGTTAAGTCTAAGAGTTCAATAAGGAGGAGAGCAGTAAAAAAGATATCTGTTTTGCAAAAGACAGTTGTTGATTACTTATTTATTTACAATACCAATGTCTCCTGCTTTGGAAAGAAATGTGCCTTTTCTGCTTCAGCATTTGTGCAGCAGAAGGATGGCATCATTTTGACACAAGAACCTGTTCTAACTTTGTTTTCTCATGTTTGACATTAGAGGAAAAAAAAAATTAGTCTGAACATTTCATCTTGAGTCACAAATCAGTGGTTTCCAAAGATTGCTTGTAACATTTTTGTATTTTCTTAATTTAGCACCGCTTCCCGGGGAACTAAATAATGATGTCATGTACTTTAGAGAAAAAACTTTAAACAGGTCCTTTTCACCTACAGTATGCAATTTGACATCAGGTTAGATATAAGGAAGAAGATTTTTACTGTGAGGGTGGTGAGGCACTGGGACAGGTTTTCCAGAGAAGTGGTAATTGCTCCACCCCTGGCAATGTTCAAGGCCAGGTTGGGCAGAGCCTTGGGGGCGTGGTTTAGTGTAAGGCATGCAGCCCATGGCAGGGGGGTTGGAACTTGATGATTTTAAGGCCCTTTCCAACCCAAACCATTCTATGAATGCTGGTGGTGAGAGCTTGGCTCTGACCTGGCTGCATTGTCCTTTTATGCTCTTTCTCTCTGGGGCACCTTCTGATAATTTGCGCAGGAAGAGTAGAGAGGCAGTACTCTAATAATGATAGGCATAATTTAATGAACATATTTGCAGTTCCAAAGCTGGGGTTCCATGAGGGTCCCCTGAGTGGTTGTTGTCCCTCATATCATGTTGTCCACTATTTGACTCCATCTTTTGCACATACTTGGTTGACTCAAGTTACACAAGCCCAGTAAGCATATTTCACAGTCCTGTATCAGCCTTGAACACAGTCCTGTACACTGTCCTGTATCAGCCTTGAACAAGGACATCAGAATGATCCCACCTGTGTGGTATTGAAAAGTTGTTCCTTGCTTTGTTCATGATCATTCTTGCAAAGCTTTCTGTGGTCAAATCCAAGTGATGTTGGATACAAGCTTGATTTCTTGTCCTGACTCTCACAAGAGGTGAACCACTAGATTGAAGATTATAAAAGCAGTCAAGAGAGACACTACAAACCAGATGAAAGACTTGACATGAATTCTGGACTGTGCACACATCATATTGTTGCTGTATATGGATCTCACTCCAATGTTTCATTTTTGGTTTTTTAATAACCTATAGGAACATATATTGATGTAACTTGAGCAACATGATAGAGCTACTTATTAATTTAGTTTACTTTATCCATCTTGTTTCATCTTATCTCCCATCATATATTTATTCATATTTCCTCAAGATTGTGCACCCCTCAGAACATGTACCTTGTTCCTTTAATTTATCACTAAATAAGTAGCACTTATTTGTCATCTAAATAATTAGCACTTAAAAATAATACATAATATATATTATATTATGTATTATTTATATTATGTATTATGTATATATATAATATATATAATATATACATAAAAATAATACTGTCATCTAAATAATTAGCACTTAGTAAATAATACACTAAATAAGTAGCACTTATTGGTCATCTAAATAATTATAAGATGTCCAAATGTACATCTTCTCTACAGCTAGAACATCTGCGTAATTAATTTTTTCATTAGCTTTGCATTACACAAACATTATCTTATTTCTCTCAGGACAGATCTTCAACCAACTTTATCTATGCCCAATTTTCTTCAGAAAATAAAAGTAAATTGTTTAGCCCTCAGTGCCAAATACAATGCAAGTCAACTACCTCATTTACAGTCAAACTGTATTAAAACAAATTATAATGATCTTTCATACTGTCTTCATTGAGATTTCTTCTATTTTTAATTAATTATGGCTTGGTTTAAAATGAATTTTTAAATAATAATTTAAATAATAATTTAAATAAACAATGAATTCTTCTTGCTTTAAAAGAAAAAAAAGAACAATGTAATGAAATTCTTGGGGTTTCTTGAAGTAGCAATTGTATCACAATTGCACAAAAATCAAATGCACTTGCATAACTAATAATATCTTTCAGTAGTTTAAGGTAGGAATTCCAGAGGTCACAATGATTTTTAATCTAATCTCTTATGGGCAGTAACAATGTGTGTCCTATTTTATATTAGAGTAACTTTGGCTCTCATATTATGGTAGCTCATTCAGATGGTTGGTATCTATCCCTAAAATCAAAGAACTTCAAGGCAGAAGCAATCTTCCCTTTTTTTTTTTTTTTTCAGATGGGCCTTGAAAAGAATAATGATCATAATCTTCAATAAGTGATGCTGTGCTTTAGAACTAGTCTTTCCATTGACTGCAGAGCATAAGCTGCAGTCAGACTGAAAACTGAACAAAAGGTTGCAATACGTATAACATTGCTCTTCTGTTTTCCATTTCCTAGAGCCCTATCTGTATTTGAGTCCATGGGACGAACTGATTGAAGTCTGTGGTAACCTACTTTCAGGAAGTCAGAACAGCCAATTATATTTCTTACAATAAAGAATCAGAGTGGCAGAGAAGTTCATGTATGGAGGATGAGTGAGGACCTCATTAGAGTATGAACATAGCACAACTAAGAACAGGAAAAGTCATCTACGTTTTCATCTTGCAGTTATAGTAGCAGAGCATATGGTAGCATAGCATATGTAGCATATGCCTTTAAGATAGAAACAACCTACATACGTACGTATCCATAAATAAGTAAATTATGTTAAATTGTGAAACAATATGCATGTACTGTCATACATATTAAACAAGACAACATGATATAGGAGTTTTTTCTTTTTTACTGATGCTTTTAGACTTCTTACATTTGGGAAACCCATGCATGAAGTGCAAAATGTCTAGCTCTATATTACTTGCAGAAAATAATATTTCTATACTACAAGTGCCCTTAATTTCAACCTCATTCTTAGTAAATTGTAACAGTAACAGGGAACACATGCATTCTGTGATACCTTACACAGTCCTAGTAAAAACTCTATGGAAATACCTTTTGAATTTGGACAAGATGTAAGTGACATCTTCCCTCTGAGTATCTTCATTCCTTTGGGAGATGATGCTGAATGGATGGGTCTCACAGCCTTCAAGAATAGTTACAGTGGTTTTTTTTTGTTTTTTTTTTTTTATGTTAAGTTGGTAGAAAATACTTAAAAAAATAATACTAAAGAAATGGCCAATATATAACAAAGGAAAAAACGTGTATCAACATCTTTTAACCTATTTTGCATGAAATCTCAGATTTTCTGTTTGGTTTTTTTTACTCAGATACTATAAATGCCTCCATATCAGTCAATTTCCTTTGGGGTCTTCATTAGCCTCAGTCCTGTTTGCTACATAAAGGAACTTGTTTTAATCCAAAAGCTAAAAATCCCAGATGCCCCATGCCACTAGTGGTTCAGGTCCAGGTCCAGATCTATGTGGAGTGTCCAGCCAAGAACAGCAGGAAATACCACCAGAGAAGGGTCTGGAGACAAGATATTACATAGATGCAGAGTTTGTTCTTCAGACAGTACTGAAGGCAAGCTACAACACATGTCCAAAGGATCCATAAAAGAAATTACCTCTCTGCAACACTGGGCTGTAAGCCTGGCACCTAGACTGCAAAGCCAGAGATCTGGCCAGAAATGTGTCTACAGTGGGGTCCAAATGGTCAAAGAGGACATGGCTTGAACTGGAGCTCAGAGCCAGGTCTGGATCACAGCAAGGCTATGGTGTTTCAGCATGACCACTGGGAGTGGGATGGGGAACCTGAAGTTGTCACGGTGTCTTGAATCTAGGGCAGGGATATGATACTGGGGAGTTGGAGCTGTGTCAGGACCATGGCAGCAACATCATACAACATGTGGAGCTGTGCAGGACATGCCCAGACTATTCCTGATGTGCCCTGGGGGGAGAGAGGATGGTGTTCAAACTGCCTCTTAGGACTGCAAGGCTGGGGAGAAAGGACTCACTCAGGTGCCATGGGCTGGTCAGCGATTTGGGTCTAGTGGGAGATCAGAGCTCAGGGCCAGGCCATTCACTTAGAGGAGGCAATGGGGTTAAGGTCCCGCTCTGCTGTGGCCCAATTGCCATGGTGCTTGGCTCAGAACTCTGAACTGACTGGTAAGGCACTTGCCAGGGTTGACTGCTCCCTCAGGGTTGAGCCAAGTACTGTGGAGACTCCAGGGCTGGCTGTCCCTCGTGATGGGTGCTGTCTTGCAGGAGTTGAGTCTGGCAAGGCAGTACCAAAGCCAGTAATGATGCCTAGTTTTAGAAAGCACTGATCCAAGGCTGGGATCAGTTCCTACCTGGCAGTCTGAGAGGACTATCCAAGGGGTCCATCCAGGCATCACTGATTGAAGACAAGATAACCACAGGGTCTGTCTAGAGACAAAGCTGGAGGCAGAGACACCTGAAGTACCTCTCATGAGGCCTGGGTTGAAATTGGCATGCTGGGAATATGGGTAGACAAGGTGTGTAGAGATTCAGTTGAAGCTGCCAGTGTTACTAAGATCTATTTGGTGCACTTCAGACCCTGACATTAATGTTAACCTCTGATTTTGATTTGAGCTCATCTATTATTGACATTTCTGCAGTGCAAACACTTTTCTACAAGTCTAGGTGTGCTCTTTGCCTTCAAAATGGAAATCTCAGCTATGTTAGTAAGAAACATTAGATTTGGAGCTTGTGACAGCAGGTATATTATTGTTACCCTAAGATCTATGAACGTTTCTGGTGCTTTGAAACATTTTTAAAATGAGTTGTAAAACGCAGAACAGAATGCAAACACTGTTCTGACCAAGAGCCTTGGAACTGACTCAGAATTTGTACCTGGGTGACTGCCAGATGAGAGCATTGAAAATATAGACCCTGACTACAAAAACGAGATTTCAAGCAACCTGGCAGAAACTTGTCAAGTACACTTTCGCTATTAATGTACATTTTCCTGCTAAAATCTGAATTAGTAAAGTGAATTTTAACAAAGTATAAAGAAATACGGTCTTTCCAGAAAGGTCAAAAGAAAACTGGATGAAAGCTGGATGAATTTCAGAGGTTCAAAGATGCAGTAGTGAAGCTGGCAAGAATATGTTCAAAGTCTAACAAGTGCTTTCATGTTGAAACTGGCTGGAATCCTGCCTGCTGCCATATAATGAAGGTTTCCTGTAAAGCTTGGGCATGTAAGGGCTATCAGAAATATCAAATCAGGAAATGGATTTAGCTAAACTGGGACAAACTGGAAAATGGTAATTAGGGATGGACTTCCTGAGAGGAGACAGGGCTGGAGAAAGGGACGGATCAAAGCGGATGACAGAATTACAAAGGAGTCTTGAGTTACTGTTTGGGTTCAGCATGGCTGACAGCTCCCTGTGGGCTTTTCAGGGGGACTCCAGGGAATCTGTTACACAGAACCTGGCAGCCTGGGCCTGTGTCACTACCCCAATCCCACAAATCAGTCACCTCCCTGGGAACATGGATGGGCCAAGGCTGGGCTGGAACATGCACCTGCATGTAAACCTGGCTTAGCAGGGCCCATTGCTGGACAGGGCAGGCCTTAGGAGCTTGAGACCAGCCCTGCTGTAGCATTGCTAATGCAGGGTCTGATGGCCCTGTGGGCTGACCTGAAGTCCTGGGCCATGGTCAAGGTGGGGGAAACCCTACAGGGTTGGGCAGGGATAGCCAGGGCTGGTGGTGCCTTCAGGTCCCTGACTGATAAAAACTAAACTTAAAATCTTTAAGCTTCTGTGCTTTATCTGAATATTGTGTCTCACTGCTACACTTTTCAGAGAAGGAGTGTGATCAACTACATTCTGACTAAGCAGAGACACAGGAGATCACTCCTTTCCTTAATGCATTTTGTGAATAAAACAGAACAGTTTCTCACACATTGTTACAGACACTAAGGGACTCTGTGTTTTTTTACCAATTTCATGTTTCCATACTGTTTCTCTATTCCTCATCTTTACTGCTACTGTAATTCAGATTTATGATAACATGCAATCCATTATGTGAGACCACTCAATATAGAAGAGACTTTTTTTCTTGGAGTTAAGGTTCTGTCTTATGTAGACTGTGAGACAGCAATAAGGTGTGTTGTGGGAGGTGGATGAGTACAAAACCTGGTACAGATTACATGGTAATGATTGTTGTTACTTGGAGGGCACTCAGAATGGGTGGGTAGCAATGAAGAATTACAAAGTTCAGTAAAAGAAGAATGGCACGTGGAATGGATGGGCAATTTTCTACATTTCTAATGACCCATGAGTCTTTTATAGGGGCAATCTAAAAACAAAATATTTTTTTTGTTTGCTTTATTATTTCATCAATTTTTAATCTGAAGATATCTCAACTAGTACTTAGTACTACATTCAGAAGTAAATGGTTTACAGTCGTTGATGAAATGTCTTTGTACAGCTTTTACAGCATTTGTTTAATATTTTGTTATGCAAAAAACCTTTTTTCTTCAAATATCAGACATCTGAAAAATTAAAGTTCAGATTTTCAGATGGACCATAGAAAAAAAAGTCTACTTACCTACAATAAATTTTTGTTAATGTGAGCTTATCTTAGAACATACATATTTCATTAAGAATGTTTGAACAGTCCACAATTACTTGTATTTCTCCTTCCATAAACTGATACTCTTTCCAGACTTGGAGACTTTGTTGTAATCTCTTCTGACATACATACCACAAATTACTGTTTTAAAACTAGATTAAAACTATGTAGGCAACATTAGTCTTATGCCATGTTTATTGCCCTCCTGTCTTCAAACATTTTATTACAATTTTATTTTTCTAGTATGAAATCTAGAAACATGCATATTTTCTCTTTGCACATGTACTGAACTGGGCAAAAAGATTTCCCACAGAAAACTCTCTAACCTACTTTCCAGTCATACATGTATACGTAGAATAGATTTATTTAAATAATAAAGAAATATCCATTTGGCTCACTTTCTTTTACAATAGGAAAACCACCTGTAATTTCAAGAGCAAAGATTCTTTTTTGAATTACAGTTCCAGACTGGCAGTCAATGGACTACCATATTGATTTTATTATTGATGCTGCTATTGACCTAGAAGCAAACCTGGTGCTTAAGTAAAGATTTGTCTTACTTAGGGTCAATTTAAGTGTTGCACTACATGAAAAGCTATTTAAAATTGATTGAATACACTTCACATGCAATGTATATTTGAAGTCTTTCTGTTTAACAACAATATGGTTTACTGCATATGCCATACACCTGAGGGTCTTTGTGTTTCGCATGTATTTGCTTTTGAAAAAGTAACCCTTGGCTTCTCCATTGTAAGGTACAAATCATGGTTCTTAGTTACCAGGTGTGAAAATGTACTATGGAGATGCAAGATTTTGTGGGCAAAGGTAAAAATAAATGGGCATTATACTTGTAAACCATATCATGAGATAACCTGTAGGCCGTTAGATGTATCTTTTCTCAGCTTTGTAGAAACGCATAAAAGAAGGAGAAAGTAAAAAGTAGGGGAATGTTGAGGATGAAAGGTTAAAGAGGAACAGAAGCTGGGGGCTCATTTGAACATAGCTGTGGAATAAACTGGCTTTCCTGTTACACACACAGATAAAATTAATACCTCTCTTGAATCACAGATGAGATAAAGAATGATGCATGGGTTGAAAACATAGTAATAATTTCTTGATTTTCTGTTTAACTTATGTTATCTGTTGTTCTCTATTTTATCTGATATAAATATTCTAGTAAGAATAAAAGTCAAAAAGTATTTTAAAAGTTATTGACAATACCATCATGTCTTATTACAGTTTCTGTTTGTATGATAAAATAGTTGCACTCACACTGGGAAGCCACAAGTTTATGATAATCATTTTCAGTATCTACAAGTAGTGTCTTGTAAATTATGTACCTATTGTCCTCAATTTCCTGAGAACCTCTTTCCTTAAATCAGGCATTTTTTTTGTACTACAGGCAGAGCTGTAAGAAGCAAAATACTGGTGCTTGTTTGTCCACATTTTTGCCCTTTGGATGGTCATTTATACCCAGCCAAACATAAATCAAAACAGACCTATTTATGTCTTGAAGGGTTTCTATTCCCATTTTTCATTTAAGAGGTAGCATTCTGCAACACTTAACAAGTATAGTGAAGATTCAACCTCCTGCAATCTGAGTACTAACTGACTGTGAAAGAAAATTTTTACCTGCCATTTATCACCAAATGAGATGTTGTGCTTCATCTTCAAATCATGTAAATGACAGTGGGGGTAAAGGACAACAGGAAAACAATCACCATATTTTGAAAATGCACTGATACAGAATTGAAAGATGAGAGAATGTTACAAAGATGAGTATTGTTTAACATTAGATGCTGCAGCAAGACAATCATGATCAGTCAGTAAACAAACACAAAAGGGGACATTTAAAGTGTATTTTTGCATAGCAGGGAGGTTGTGTTGTCTCTAGGTTTATTAAAATGAAACTAGCTCTAGTAAAGAAAAATATCTGTTCTGCATGGTTGCTGCAGTAAGTGTGGGTCACTGCTCTGAGAGGTCATACAACTTCCTTACTGCTTCATGAATTTTAGCTGCATTATCAGCAGAGATCTTTGTGTCACTGGGTAACAGATCATTCTTAAAAGTCTGTAATAGAAGGAATATTAGATGTTCAGCTGTTGTGAACATGAATGCTATAGTAGGCAATATTTTCAAAAGTAGGTGATCTAGCTCATACTTAAGGACTCAAATAAGTTTTAATTCCTAAATACAAAACTAAAAAACAATAAGCATCCAAATTTGAGGATTTTAGTGACTTATTGGTACTTTTCTGTTTAATCTTTGACAGCCTTTAAGGTAAAATATTCTCTGACACTGATAAGCTTCTTTACCAGTCTTGAAAAGCTGCTGTTGCTGCTTTGATATTTAAAAACAGAAACAAACAGAACAAACAACAACAAAATTACAGCACTAAAACTATCTCCTACCTTCTGAGAAAAAGGGTTCTTAAAATTACCTTTGGTATTTCTTTAAAGTACATTTCCCTTATGTACATATCTAATTGAAGACTTGCCTTGTAGTAATACCTCTAAAAAGAAGAGTGACTAATGCCCAGATGAAGCGCTCTGATAATAGCCTGAATCTTATGATGTGAACCCAAGATTCTCAGCTTAGCTTAGTGTTCACTGTCAGCTTTTCTAAGAGAAATAGATCTTTGGTTCTCTTCTGGGCTTAGTGTAGAGGAAATCAGGCTGTGAAAGAATAATAGAACCATCATCACTATTAAATATCTTTTTTTTTTTTTTTTTTTTATTTTTTTTTTTTTTTTTTTTTTATATTTTTTTTTTTTTTTAATATAAATTTAAAAATTTTTTTCTTTTATTTTT
>NDXB01003224.1:47767-68914 GCA_002631895.1 Agapornis roseicollis
TTTTTTTTTTTTTTTTTGGAGTGGGTTTTTTTTTTTTTTTTGAACTAACATTTAGTAAAATATCTTGATTTGAAATCTAAATTTGAACTCTAAATTTTACTGATGACTCATGGTTTTAACTTGTCTTTTCTTCTGTTAATCAAATACCCTTAACCTTAGACAATATTTCCAACACCTTCCAAAAGATTACATCAACCTTTTGTTGTTGGGTTACCCTTACTTAATTTTAGCAATTAGGTAATTGTCTCTGGATTGCAGTTATGAAGAGTGATACTTTCCAAGAATTTCAGAACATTGCAGTCAGAGTAAAACTTAGAACACAAGATTCCAGTTTAGGATAATTTTAATCCAAGTTTATTTCTTTGTGAACTTGAAATTGTTTCTGTACTCAATTATAAGGTGTATGTAGCACTTATTAGCTATATGTATATTGTATGTGTTCCAGAATTTAATGCAAATATATATGTATGCCTACCAACAACCAAGAACACATTTAAATATACCTCCTTCCTCATGCTAAAAACTAAAATTCTACAGGTCCTTATCCCCTTGCAGCTAGGTGCTTTTTCATATCTCCAGAGAGTAAAATTACGATATCATATTGTTTACTTAGTGAAAAGCTTCTACTATGAGAAGAAAGTATCTTCTTTTAAACATTTCACTAAACATGTCTCCATGTAAAATACTAAATGTTAGGACCATACATCTGTAAATGCGGACTGACTTCCTGAGGAAGGTACAAAAAATTACTGCTTGCTAGACCTGAGAAGAAATGGTGTTGTAAAGGTGAATTTAAGGTTTAAAGGTGTCCACCTGGTTCTGGGGTTTCACCTTGTAAACAAGCCTTTGCTCTTGACACACATAGAACAGCCTTGAAGTTTCTTAACACTATGCTATTTGTGAATAGCTCATAAGAGTCATTCTGGAGACTAGAGAATGATAGCAGCAAAGGGATATTTAATTATGTACTTTATCTTCCTGATGTACTCTGTACGGAAGACTGGAGTTAGTGGCTTTAAGGTAGTTCTGCATTAACTGGAAAATCTTCAAGCAATTTTGAAATCCTTATCTGACTTTAAAATCAGATTGGTATCCCCACTACTCTAGAAATAAATTAATGAAGCATACTTTTTATTTTTATAGTGAGTTTTCTTTAAATTTCTGCACCGTGTCTGGCTGGGATGGGCTTAATATTCTTCACAGCAGCCAGTAGCTATAGCATATTTTTAGAGCACCGAGACCTCTATTTCTCACTCTGCCCCTGCTGAGAGTGAGCTATGGGTGAGCAATAAGCTGGGAATAGACACATCTGGGACATTTGACCTGAAATGACCAAAGAGGTTTCCCATGCCGTATGACATTACACTCAGCTATAGAAACTAGGGGGTAGTTTTTCCAACGCAGTTGTTTCTCAGAGACTGGTGGTGGGAATGTCTGCTATAAAGAACACATAGAATTATAGTTTCTACCTCTCTCTCAGCTTTATTTTTTTTTTAAATATGTATAAATATATTTATTACTTCTGTAGGGTGAAATTAAGATTTTGTTGGAACTGAGTCAATTTCTTAAGTGCTGGAGGCTCACTGGCAAAATTACTTTCAGCATATATATATATATTTCCTCCATTGTGTGACCTCTAGATACTTTTTAAGGAAGTCCTTTAGGATCAAACTTAGATGTTTCTTTGCCTCTGTTACCAGTATTCACTAGGAAGGAAAATACTAAGAACAATTATGATTTTATAAGTGTCAATACAAATGACCTTTTCTGTCAGAAGACATGGTATTTCTGTTTCTATGTTAAAGACATGTAAAGACAAGAGACAGCATGAAGCACAATGAAGATGGGGCTGGAAAAAGGTATTGTTAAAGTGAACTTCAGTGTAATTCTCAGATATTATAAGTAGTTTACAAATACACTTTCCAAAAATCCATTATATACAAAAAAGGAAATTCTGTAGAGAACTTCTTCCCAACCCATGGCTTGCACCAATATTTTCCCACAACTACATCAGCATTCTTTTTTAATCAGTTCAATAAGAAATATGAACTCCTGTGACTAGAACTGTAATCTAGATTGACAGAGGAATTAAAATGCAATGCTGCTTGGAGCAGTTTGTTCAATACTGTGTTCCCAGGCCAGCAGTTTAGGAGAATCAGGCAGAAGGGAATGAAAGAGATTTGTCTTTCAGAATCAGTCTTGCTTTCTGAGCTTTCTCAGTTTAGTTCAAGTGACTTAGTTTCTGAGGAAGGGAGTACATCAGAAGTAGATCAGGAAGATTTAGAGTGAGCTGCTTTCAGTCCACCATTATTGCATATTTCCTAAGAGAAAAAAAAAAGAAAAAGGTCCTTCATATTTGCAGTATCTACTCGGTGATGTTCTGGGACTTGGAAAACAGGAGAAACGCCATTCTATAGACTGAAGCCTGGGATTTTTAACATGGGCAATTGGTTCATTTATTAGTAGTGTTGGATTTAATGTTTGCACTGAAAATATTGCTCATCTGTTGGAATCTATTTCAGAGGTAGTGAGGCTCAAAAATGCAGTTTGACATCCTGTGAAAATCTGACATATAAAAAAAATGTGTAAGCTAACAAAGTCTGAACTGGTGTCAGAAATGTGGAAGGTTTCTGCTATCTTTTAATTCAGTAGGAATAGTTCATTGGCTAGTTCATGCCTGTCACCTTTGGCAATTGTTTGGAAACTGCAGTCAAGATTTTCGGGCATTTTTATAAGGTCTGATAAAAACTGTTTCAGTCTTTTCAGTCATGTTTTGACAAATCCTTGACTCTAATACCTGCATACTACAATTAGGCAAGGGGAGAGAGTATTTCTTTCTGATGTACTGCATAATTATTGCATAAATTTTCTTAAGTACATTCAGCAAATAGAGTAAGATCTTTGGAGAAATAGTCTAGCTAGGGGTATAGGCAGGCAAATGTCATCAAGAAGAAGGTTCCAGGGAAGTAGATGATCTTAAGGTCCTTTCCAACCCTAACTATTCTATGATTCTATGAAATATAGACCAGTCACTTCAGTCCTAGGAGGATTTTGGAGCAATTCTTCTGGAAGTATGTCTAGTCATGTGAAAGAAAGGAGTTTGGCAACACTCAGCATGGAGTCACCAAGGGTATCCACCACCTAATGAACCTGACAGTTTTCCATGAAGAAATTACATACTCAGTGAATAAGGGGAGGACACCGCACGTTAATGTTAGAATTTGAAAATGTTACACATTTAAAAAACCCAACACTCTATGCATTTCTTCTAAACTTTAATAAAACACTGTTAAACTCTTGATCAAGTGATCATCATTACTAGAACTTAAAAAGAAATAATCTGTTTTCTTTTCCAAAAAATTACCTGTCAAATACAAGTTCAGATTTAGCTTCCGTTTACCTGAAATTTGGAAAATATTCCAACAAAACAACACAACACACATTTGTTATACATATGTACATATACACAATATTCTACTTGTGTTTTGTTTATGCAACATTTTTAAATTGTTAACAGTTATTAGGACAATCTGCATTCCTTTAAATGTAGGATAGATTGAGATGTCCTTCAGAAAAATGTAGAATATCAATTTAAACTACTGTTCATCTATCTAAAATATTAATTTTCTTACCTGTATATTTAGAAATCCTTCTGCCCTTTGAAATAAGGTGCTTATAACAATTCTGAGTTTTTATAAACTTGTTGTTGACTAAACTGTAGAATGACTTATTAATGATATGAAGCATCTATAATTTAAGAAATGTTCTATTATGGACTGCTGGTGCACTATTTAAAATGTGTATTGAACTGGGAGATTACAGAAGCAATGAGACCTTTACAGAGTCTTCCTTGGGATTAATACTATGCTAAGTAATTTGATCTTTAAGTTACTCTTCTGATCTTCATGCAGTGCTGAAAATGTCAGTCTTAACAGAAAGCTACCTTCAAAGATTGAAGGGATATGTGTTGATGGGTGGAGATGCTGATATGAGCAGTCATAAAGGTTAAAAGAGAAAAATTACTGAACAGAAGAAAGCATCTGTTTAAAAGCACAAACACACAAACTGCCAGCCTGCAAGCTGTGAGTCTGGGAACCAGGACTGGAAACTAGAGATATCCTTGAAAACTGCAGCTGCCATCTTCAAAGTACAGCTGGGTACCTAGAAGGGGAGACATCCTGAGTTACCACTGATAAGCATCAACCCAAAAATCTGTAATGACAACTTGTCATCTGAAAAAGTGGAAATTGTCTGGGAAAACTAAATAGGACTGAAAGAACAGAAAATATAGTCTCTTGATTGTTACAGGTAAAAAATAAAGCTAACAGCCTCTACTTGATGCTCAAAGTGGTGGTGTCCTTTGCCCTTTTATATCTCTGTGACATAAAGATGGCTTAAGTTTTATCCAAAATGAAACATCTTTCTCTTAGAACTTCCTATGATGCACGTACTTTGTCTTTCCTAAAGAGGCTGAATTCCCCATGAATTTTTTACAATATCTTGGGCTTTCTATGGGGACAGCTGGCTAAATTCAGGTTCTGTGACATGAATCTTCTTTGAAGTGAGACTGAAGTCTTCTATTTTACTGGTCCCTGCCTGGCCCCACTCCTGGGGTAGGTTCAGTTTGGTCTCCCACCTTTGTAATGGCTGGGTCCCCCTCTGGGACTCCTTTGGGTATTTCTGAAATCTATTACTACATATCCATATAAATGATTTACCATAAGCATATTTGCTGCTATATTATTCTAAGTTGCTTCACTAACATTGAATCTGTAGATAACCTGTAATAGCATAAATTTACATAGTTGTTGCTGTTACTGGTTGCTGCTATATGACTTACTCCTGCTGTTATTAACTCCTGTCATACTATTGATTAATATTACTGATGACTTATAGTAATTTGTAATAGATCAAAATACATTATCTCAATTAATCATAGGTACACTTGTTAATGTGGGGTTTTTGTGCTAGTTTACATTTTAGTGATTTCTGTGGTATTTGTGATAATCCGTAATAAATTAGAGATATTTAGAGGATAGATGCCTCTCTGTTCTTAGGTGTTGCAGAACCCTACAAACCCACAGTTGCAATCTCTGAAGTCCAGGTAGCCTTCTAGGTCATGACAGATGCAAAGGGAAACAGAGAGAATTCTGCTTTTGGTCTGAACTTTAGATTGGAATTCCATAACCAGGGAAATTAAGGGTGAAAATTTAGTAATCGATTCACAGAAAATACTTCTGTGTGTTTACACCTGACATTTATTGGTTAGGATTTATTAAACCAAAAAAGGGTGAAAAGACTTGATATTTGTAGAAACTGCTTTAAGAAGAGTGACTGGAGAATCCTTTTGGGGCATAAAACTGAATTTACCAGTTGACATCTGTTTCCTTTGGGATTTACAGTGGAAAATAATTTAAATTGTAAGTTAGCAGTGACATGCAACCTGCCCAGATGATGAGGCTGTGGCATTGTGTCAGCCTGTAAGTAGCAGAGAGACAGACCTTGCTTATGAAAAACAAAATAAGCAGAAGTAATAACTGACATTCTATGAGGGAGCTGCATCTGTTGGCTCAAAAAAATTATGGTAGCTGTTTTCATTTCAACATCATGGTAGTTAAAATTACATCCTGATCTGAACAAACATGTGTAAATGGTAAGCAGAAAGGAAACAGTTTTGCCTTCAAGGTATGCAAAAATCTGGAACCTTTTGCTTTTACTGAGGATTTTAAATTTTCATTTAAGAAATACAAAAATTAGAATTAAAAATAACTCATCATGTTGGCAGACTCAGTAGACAGAATGGTAAAAATTACAGCTGTGACTTGGTACTTGGCTACAAAAAAGTACCAAGAGATACTAAGAAATGTCTTTTAAATAAGGTTCTTTACTAAATACTAGCTATGATTTTCCTTTTTTTTTTTCAGGAGGGGTTTTGTGGTGGAGTTTTTTTGTTGTTGTGGTTTTTGGTTTTAATTACTACTTGTTCATTTATTTATCTCACGGTAACAGTCCAGTCTGTTGTTCCCTAGTCTAGAAGTAATCCAGGATTAAACTGACCCAGGTACAGAATCCAACATTTCTCCTTATTAAGCTTCATACAGTTGATGATTACCCAGCACTTTAATCTATTAAGATACCTCTGCAAGACTGCTCTAGTCTTAGGGGAGTCTGTAGCTCCTTCATAGTCTAGTAGAATCAACAGGTTTACTTCATGTGCACTCAAGTCCTGTGCCCAGGTCAGGGATAAAAACATTGAAGAAAACTGGCCAGAAAATTGAGTTCTGGGGAGAGCTGGCCACCAGCCATGTGTTACCCTGTTTCCTACATACCTTTGATCTGATCCTTAAGCCACTTTTTCACCCATCATATTGTTTATATCTGTAGCTGTATGTTGAATATTTTGTCCAGAAGGATACTCTGAGAGACAGTATTAAATGTCTTGCTAAAATCTCTGAACACTGCCACCCACCCCACCCCCCATTGCCTTTCATTTCATCTATTTAGATGGGTAACCTTGTCATAAAAAGGTATTAAGTTAGTAAGGCATGACTTTCCTATCATGAACCCATGTTGGTTCTGACTGATGACTGCATTGTCTTTCAAGTGTTTTTCAATAACTCCCAGAATAATCTTCTCCATAATTTTACTAGGCATTGAAGTGAGACTGCCAGGCTTATAATTGGGTCTTCCTTCTTGCCCTTCTTAAAAATTGGAATAATATTTGCTAGCTTAAAGTCAACTGGGACCTCTCTAGATTCCCAAGACTATTAATAAATGAGATACTTCTTAAAATAACATGGCCAGCTTTCTCAGTTCCCCTGAATGAATCCCATGAGGCTTCATAGATCTATGTGTATTTAGTTGCAGCAGCAAATCCTGTACAAGTTCAAAGTTAATTGGGAGTGTATCATTCTCCCAGTCACAGTTCTCCACACAGTTCTCAGGTGGTCGCAGAATCCATCGCTGGCTTTATAAAGACAGAGGCAAAGAAGACATTAAGTGTCTGCTTTATCTTCACTATTTGAGAGAAATGGACCAAAGTTTTCTTTAGTTTTTTTGCTGTTAACATACTTCTAGTAACTTTTTTTCTTTTATGAGATTTTGATTTTCTTTGAAAATTAATTTATAGTTATTCTTCCATACTTTAAGTCCATTTCAAAATAGTAATTTTGAAATCCTGGATAAAACAGTATTCTGCACTAATGAGCCAGATATCTGGAATACGCAGTGGATTACATAGATGTATAGAATACACCGACACCTGATATCTGCAGTTTTGTAACTCCATTGCTGAACTACTGTGCAGTTTGGGCAGTAGCTACAAAAGCCGCAGCTAAAGCCTTCCATGCCGTCTCCAGCAGCTTCACAAAGAGAACAGAGAAAAGAACAAAGAGCAATATAGCAAAATTGCACTACTGTTTTAGGAGGGACATCACTTACAGTAGTTTCATTTTGGGATCTCAGAACAAGTGTGATGAATGAAGAATGTCTATGGATGAACAATGTTTGTGTTAGATGGGTCTCTGTTTTTTGACATACTGTAAAAAGACAATAAGGTACAGTATGGGAGCAAATAATTATGTCATAGCTGGTAGTATGTAAAAATATGTGACTGTTACTACATGACCAGTGATTCAGTTATTATGAGTCTCAAGCAGGAAGACAACATATATTCGGTGTGAGGCAGATGGAAATTTTGGAATGTAGATGGAAAAAAACTTGAAACAACTTTAGGATAAACCTTATTCCTGAGTATAACAACTAGGAGGGGAGGAGGAAAGTCGATTTCTTTTGATTTCAGAGTAAAGAATTGTGCATTGTGAACGCAGACCTTTTTACCCTACTGAAATATAGTTTTTATCCATATTAAGAAGTTAATGATGAAGTCTTGAGGTTACAATGGGGTCAATTTTTGGAAACTGTGTGAAAATTAAAACCTTTGTGCAAAGATTTTAAGCCCTAAAAATTCACTTGTAGTTAATATCACTGCAATATTGATCTTTCTCTTTTTACATATGTTCTCTTTGTATATATTCTTTAGCCAGTCACTTTTCTCGAATGCATTGAGGATACTAAGTTCATGTGTTGTTGTATCCACCAAAGAAAAAAGAAATGAGTACACAATGGCTTTTTCTCTGAATAGAGTGCCACTTTTGTAGCATAATTCCTTCTTTCTGCAGTACTACTTGGATTTTTTTTTCCAGGCCAGGAATGTAATGGAGAATCAGTCATGCATGATGACTAGCACTGTCCCATAGAAGTCAGACTTACATTTAGAATGACACTTAAACAAGCCCTTTCACTGCAGTTCTTTCTTAAGAGTGAATAGTTTCCTATTTCTGAGGCTGTGATGAGTAGAAGAAAATTTTGCATACTGTCTCCAATACAAAAGAAATGTGTTACCTAAGAGTGTTCATATTTATATAGTTATTTTATTATTATTATTTAAAAAAAAAAAAAAGAGAGAGAACGGTTCAGCTAATAGTATACAATGATGGCCTGCGATCTGAGTGTCTTCCCCTTTGTTGAAATAATCAGATAATATATTAGGAGCGATACAACTCTTCCCAAGTGAGGTTCTGGGAAAATTGCCTGGGCTTATTTCTGGTTATTTTAAAAGGTACTCTTTTAAGAGGTCTACATTTTAGTTCTGTGCTCATGTCGCACCTAACATAACAGCTTCTGGAAGATTTTTAACTAGATAGTACTATTGGCAATACTAATAATAATATTTGCTACAGTTCCCTTCTTATGTCCTGACCAGAGCCTGACTGCAGAAGAATAAAGCTATTCAACAAAACAGTTTCCTGCTTAGAGACAGTCATCTTTTCAAACATAGCTAGGTTTCAATGTACAATACTTTTGGAAATAGTCTATTGAAAAAAATTGAAATGCATTAATCACAAATGTTAGAGGAACCATTCTGTGAGGAAAAAAATTGTCTACTTGCTCAAAATACAGCAAGCATTAACATTATTCTCCAGAGGAAGGTACTGTAGTCAAACAGTTATATTCAGGCTAGACTGCCAAAAAAGTTAAGTTACTGTATTTGATTCTAATCTGAACAAAAATATTTTTATTTCTACTCTGATACAATTGTTGGATTGTGTCTAATTAATTCATCACAATTCCAGTTTTAATGTTGCTAGTAAAGAAAATACATTTCTAAAGCATGGAATGTAGGATCACAATAAATATAAATATGTTCCTTAAGAAGTTCAGGTACATAGTATATACCATTTTGTTTTGGGTGTAGTTTTGTTACACAGCTCTAGAGGTAACAGAGCACAAAATCTTCGTTTAGCTCTTCATGCTGCGAACAGAGCCAACAAGCTGAATGGTTCATCTTTATGTATCCCACTTAAGGAATTGGCATAATTTGATAAATCAAATTACTGTTCTGAAATCTGTGCTTTTATGCTGTCCTTTAAAAGTGAGTAATACACCCTGTAATTGAATTCAAAGCAATGAAACTGTCATTAAGTAAGCACTGCTGTTCTTTTGAGAATAACTTTTTATGTTCCTTTAAAACATAATATGGTACCTGGATGGTTTTCTGTTTAGGTTTTTTTTTTTTTTTATCCCATTAAGCTTTCAGTAACTTCATGCAGTTCCATTTTCAGGCAGAGCCAAGTTCACATTTTACAGATGTACTGGGGCTGCATCTGTTGTCCTTATACATGCTTTTTATATTTGAGCATCTCAGTCTCCTACTGCATGATATCCTGTAACCTTTTTTCTTATGTTCTACTGTCAGGGAGATAAGAACAGAGGCACACTGAAATCAGGTTTTTTATTAAAAAATCCAAGCAAATTGTTTATTTCTTTGATTCTCATTGATAAAAATTGCTCATTTTTGTAGTTCAGTGCCATGAGTAGCATAGCACACATCTCATTTTTTTTCCTAATTGTATCCTTCCCAACTAGTTGTCCTGCATACATAATTTCTAATGATCTTTTATTGATACTCAGTTATTACAAAGTGTGATTATTATTTGTCGAAAAAGTTTTATATTTCAGATATATGACTCTGCATGTGGTGGGGGTTGTTTTGTTTGGTTGTGTTTTGTTTTTTCCTGTAGACTATAGAATAAGTAACAAAATCTTAATGCATAGACTTCTTTGGTTACCTCTACAAATTCTTATGCTGGAATCTTAACATTAGAAACTGCAAGGGATCCTTAGGAACCTGAACTTTCTGGAACAAAATTTATTCCAATTATCAAAGTTTAAATCTTAAGGAATTTTAATAACAGACAGATAAAAATTGTCACTCTTTTTCTTTGTAAAGTTAGGTCACATAGATTCTAACTCCAGAGAATTTAAAAATTGGTCAACAGCAGATTATGTTTGTCCACTGTACTTCATGAAGACATTCACTGTCCCTGTTCTTCGGTCATGATGTACAAAAGATTATTGATAAGCATATTTGTCATGAGTCATTGATGAATCCAATGGTCACAATATTGGATTATGTATTGAATCATAAAATGCTTTCCAATTTTGGGTCCTTGTCCCTACTGTATGTAAAACTAAATACATTTCTGTAATCAGATCTCCTTCTTTCTCTTAAAATTGCTTCACTTAAATAATTTTTCTTGAGGCAATACATCTGAATTTTAGTTCTTTTTACTGAATAAATCTTTACTTAGCTTTATTGCTACCAGTCTGAAAATTCTTTACAGGATGACAAAAGGAGGAAAGAAAAAGGTCCAGGAGATTGTAGACTAACTCCTCAAATTTTGTTAGAACATTAGTAGAACAAGTTATTAAGCAATCTATAAATAAAAAAAAAATTAATTATATTGAAATAAATCTCAGAGGAAACCATATGAATCAAGCACGCTTTCCTCTTTTAAGTAATGTCAGCAGTATAATATATGTAACTTGAGTTTGATACAGTTATCAACATGTTCTACATAGGATCCTCATGAATAAAATCTGGAAGCAGAAGCTTTAAGAAATCCTGAAATAAGTTGAAGAAGTAAATGAAAAAGAAAAAAAAAAAAACAAAACAATCAGCAAAACTAGTAATGAAGTCTAATTATATTTATTTTATTTTTTTAAGCAAGTTTGATTTGGACTTCAATCTACTTAGTATTTTTTGCAACCATATTTCCTGTTGTTTCTAGATAATATTAATCTGTGGGGAGCTGGAAGCATCATAAAAAATGTCAAAAGGAAAGATATAAAATGCACTTCATTAAAGCTATACGCAAATTCCTGTTCTAAGGCAAGGCATATCAAATTAAAATTTGTCTGGCTAAGCAGATATATATCACTATTTACATAGTGATAAACACCATCTTACAGATTTACGGTCTGATAGACTTTGAATATTTGTGCTGATTTGGTCTGGGATAAATTTAATTTTCTTCATAGTAGCTAGTATGAGGCTTTGTTTTGGGTATATTCTGAAAACAGTGTTCATAATTCAGGGATGTTTTCACTATTGCTGAGCTGTGCTTACTCAGAGCCAAGGCCTTTTCTTCGTATCACACCAACTCACGAGCAAATAGGCTGGAGGGTACACAGCTGTGACAGCTGACCCAGCTGGAGTGAAGAAGTAAGAGGGAGATGCAGATGAGGCACTTTGTGACATGGTTTAGTGGTGGTCTTGGCAGTAATGGTTGAACTTAATGATCTTAAAGGTCTTTTCCAACCTAGCTCATTCTGTGATTATATGTTCAAAGTGATGGTATTTGTCTTCCCAAGTAACTGTTACATGGGATGGAGCTCTGCAGTCCTGGAGATGTCTGAATGCCTGCCCACCAATGGGAAGTGGTGAATGAATTCCTTGTTTTGCTTGTGCTTGCTGCTTTTGCTTAAACTATTAAACTGTCTTATAGGACAGATACAGGGTCATGCATTTGGGGCAGTATTAAAAATACTATTTTATTAGTTTTTCAAAAGTGAGACTGAGGTATGAATTTAATCTGTAGCAATTTATGGAAGAAAACAAACTCTCTTTTACACTGAAAGAAAACTATTTTAAACTGAAGAACAATGCCATCAAATGTAACCTGCTTATTAATAAATATAGGTACAAAATTAGAAACCAGTGAGTTCCAAAACAATGATGACAAAATAAAAAAAACAGAAAATCTGTATCTGTGCTGTAAGTGAATTTCCGTAAGTTCATAGAAAGGTTTAGATGTCTCACTTTGAGTTTGAGAATATCCATTTCTTTGCACAAATCAGTTTTAGTATATTTATCATAAGTCCCATTAAAGTTCAAATCAGCATAACTTGGGCACGAAACCAGGAAAAATAAATGGCTGTGTAGAGAATTACAGGAGAGAGGTTTTTTTCCAAACTGTTAAAAATCTCAAGTAACAATGTTGGAGGCCAGAAGCCTCAGAACATAAACTTGATAGTTAATCAGGAATACTGTCAATACAGAGAAAGCTGTTACCTTCTCACAGAGGAAGCATTTTACAGTGACAGCTTTAAATTATACTGAAGTGGTATAGAGAGAAGGTTCACTAAGAGAACAGGCTAAAATTGATAGCGTAGTTTTTACCAGCTAAATTAAAGTGTTATGTTTACATATTACCTCATAGTTACACTACATTTTACCTCCCAGAAAGCAAAGAAACACAGCAGTGTAACACAATTTGATAGGTCAATGATTGAAGATGCGCCAGTGTTTTCACATCTGCTGAAAAACTGAGAAACCAGCGAAAGTATTTCAGTGAAATGTTTTCTGTTCTCACCCCTAAAACACCAACTTGGTTTCTAGCAATTAAGCTTTCCACAGTGCATTTCAAAACATGTGATGCAACTTCTTCTGTACTTTTTGATACTTATCAGCTTTGACAAATAAGAAAACAGACCTTATGTAAAATACTGTATTCAGAGTAATCCTAGAAGGTTATTTAATTTTCTCAAAATGGTCATATGAAAGCTTTTTTTTTTTTTTTTAATATTGCACTGTTTTATTATCTCACTGGAAAATACACTGGTTTTGTCTACCAAATATTTTTAGAAAAGAGCTTTCTTGACTGCCTGTAGCCATTAGACTACTGATAAATGCATGCCTCTTTCACTTTTCAAAGCACAGTTATCTTCATTATATAGGATGAAAACAAAATAACAAAATGACTGCTGTAAGAAATCATTGACAAACATTGGCTTTCAATATTAGCAATTTTATTTGTTTTATAAAAGTACCTCAACCTGAGGAAAGATATAGTTTTCATTTTATACAGAGAGTTAAATTCCTGTTCATTTAAATACTTGGAGATTTTCTTAGCTGACCAAAAAGATATAAAGTCTTGCTTTAAACATACTTTTTCATTTATTCTTAAGATTGTTACAGTGGTATTAGTGGTATTATTACACTATAATATTTGCTTGAGGAATGGGTGTAAAAGCAAAGGTCTCTTTTTAAAAGGATGTAGTCTTTCATACATACTGAAATACTTGAAGCCATGCCATTATTCTGTGTGGTTAATCAAATTACATTTAGGAACAACTTCTCTATTTAGTTTCAGGTCTTTTATAACCTTTCAAAAGTGAAAAGGAAAGTCTTGGATTCTTTAAACATTAGTAAAAATGTTGCATACATTTCTATGTTTCTGACTTAAAAAAAAATTAAAATGGATGAAATGTTAGGAATTATACATAAATTTTATCTGCCATTTAAATGCATTGCATGACAGCAGGAATATCTGACACAGTCATCAGGTTATATGAACATTTCAGATTAATGAACATTGTTTGTTTGAGGGTTGGGAGGCTGTGTTTGTGCATGACTAGAAAGTTATATCAATATAAGAAGGGGGAAACTAAGCTTTTCCAACTATGGAGGCCAAGGCACATGTGAAAACACCAGTTAATAATGAGATTATTAATTCCTGGATTGTCTCTCAAAGGATCTGAGTGTACATTTGGTGAACTACATGTTATTAGTGTTACCATGATTTCTGTACCGTAGTCATCACTAGCAATAGTACCGTTCAGTAGAACTTAAAGCAATCGCTGTCATGCTTGTTACAGATGCACACTCACCTGCTGTTAAACCTCTACTTTTGTTCTAAAATAGGCACGAGTATACAGTTAAATTCTATGCCTAAATTTTACTGGCAAAAATTGAAATGGATAAAATAGTTAAAGGTTTAGAGTAAAGATAATGATGACTTGAATTGCAGTTACAACAAAATTGGCATACTTAAAACATTAATATCTCGAGTAGCACATGCTGACCCAAATATATAATTTTCTATCTCCGTGGAAATTTTCAATACATTCTAACACTTGTTTCCATCCTGGTTCCACATGGGATAGAGTTATTTTTCTGCTGATAGCTGATGCAGTACTGTGGTTTGGATTCAGTCTGAGAACAATGCTGATAACATGCCGATGTTTTAGTTGTTGCTAATTAATGCTTACCCACATCAAGGGCTTTTCAGTCTCTCCTGCTCTGCCAATGAGGAGAGGCACAAGATGCTGGGAGGAAGCAGAGACAGGATACCTGACCCAAACTAGCCAAAGGGTTATTCCATACTACAGCACATCACACTTAGTATATAAACTGGAGGAAGCTGGCCAGAAGAGGCAAATTGCTACTTGGGGACAGGCTAGGCATTGGTCAGCAGGGAGTGAGAAACTGTATTGTGCATCACTTGTGTTTTCTGAATTTTAATTTCTTCTTTTTTATTGTTCTGTATTATTATTATCAGTATTGTTACTGTTGGTATTACTTCTATTACCATTATAATTTACTTAATTTCAAGTATTAAACTGTTCTTATCTCAACCCATTGGTTTCACATTCTTTCTGACCTCCTCTCCATCCTGTACATGAGGGAGAGGAGGCAAAGGGAATGAGTGAGTGGCTACGTGGTACCTAGTTGCCAATTCTGCCTAAACCACAACAGCTCTAAAATCAATTTTTAACTTTTTATATTTTTCACAAAATATTGCTGTGTCTGCATAATTTTATTATCTGAAAACAAGCAGAAATAGTTATCAGATAAATAATGTAAGGAAAAAAAAAAGAAACACACAAATTCCATTTCTTCTATTTTCAAAGTATGTCTTCCAACAAATTATACCAAAAATATCCCTTTTTTTAAATATCTTTAATTAATGTTTTAAATATCTGACACACTGAAGGTAAGATTCATAGTTGTAAGACAGAATGTAAAATATTTTACCTACTGAAGAAAAAGTATAAGCAATGGCCAGTGATCAAAGGTCTCTAAGACTCACTGTCTTAGTGTTTCTTGAAACAAACACAAATCACATAAGAAAAACTTACCTAATATAAAAAACCAGCTGCTAATGCATAGAAAACACTTTCAAGTCTACAGAGATTGCTATCTGGTAAGAACATGCCTCAGTCAACTCACATGTTTCTGTGTAAAAAATGTAGTACTGAACTTGAATTGTTTCGTAGAAAGTTTCAACAGTTAACTATATAAATACATTTTGCTGATGATAGCTAGTCTGTGAAACGGAAAATTATCAGAAAACATATATTGGTTACTACCACATTAATTTGTAAACTTCATCTGGGTATCTTCCCAACTTACACTCATATTAGCGTATGGAAATGGTGGTACATTCTGAAAGTTGAAATCAATTGTACTGTTATGCTCTTCTCAAATAATTTTCAAATCTCACTCATGCAGGTTTTTTTTATGACTTGAAAATAATCAAGAAATAATGGCCAATTCAAGTACAAATTCACTATTTATGCATTTATTTTTTTCATGCTTTGAGGCATTTTTAAATGTTGTGAAGAATATATGTTTTCCGAAATATCTTTAATTGTTCTCTGAATAGCAAGAGGAGTCAGTTTAGTTCATTTGGCAATGCACAGAGATTTCAGATTAGCAAATTGTATTACTGCAGGTGTAGGTGAAGCTTTAGCAACAGTAATTTCATATGTGAATTTTTGGCTGTTGTGTTTTTTTAATTTGTTGTTGTTTTAAACAGCTAGTCTATGCAAACAGTCATGGGTAGTGCTGTTATGCTTTGTAGTTACATACTCCAGTGTAAGTAGTTAGCAATATTCAGGGAGAAATTCAGACTCAGATTAAGACATTAAGATTTCTACAGCAACCTCATATTATTTAGATGCCTTCATACAAATTATAATTGGTCCTAAGCAGCAAAGTCACTGGAATCGAGAGAGCTGTTAAGCTCATCCTAAAATACATGTGCACATTTGCTGAGTTGAACACTTTCTTCAGACAACACTCATACATATTTACTCATCAATTGCCATCTAATATCATTCTATTTGGCCATCTCCAGTTGTTGCAGACAAACAGATTTAGGCATCTGAATCTGAAATAGATTTCTTAGATATTGTGGATCTGCTTTGAGCTTAGACCACACAAGATAAAAAATAATTTTAAGGTGAAATGCAATTTTTACCTCATGGAAGTTTGCAAAGATAAAGTCTTCCTATCTTAAGCTCTTTAAAAAGAAGAAAAGCTATTTGAAACATGTTTTTGCATTCCAGTAGTGGAAGAGGAAGTGGAACAGAAAGTTAGGAGGGTAATGAAGAAGGCAGGAGGCTGTGTATGTAGTTCAGTTACTATTTAGATACTAGGAAAAATCTATGTAACTGTATCCTAAATATGACAAGGATTTTTTTTTATTTATTTTTTTTTTTTGATACAATAACATCCATAAGCATTTGGGTTTATGCTTAGTTGTGCACAAATCTTACAAGGTACTCCAGCTATCTAAAGCAGGAAAGGAGCAAGGATTCATTCTCTGTGTGGCTTTGGAAAATCAGTCATGTGAAAATGGTAGTTCTTCCTTTTTTCCTCAGGCCATATTATATAACTTTTTTTCCAATATATATCCACATGATACATGTTAATGTAGATTATTCTGACTGATTAAAGCTCTACATGAATAAAACTCACCTTCAGCAAGGAAACCATATAGTTTGTTGTTGCCAACTGATTGTACATTTCCAATAATGCTTTCAGAAATTGAGTATAATGTATGTAAAAAAATACTTTTCTCTGTTGTTTAAGTTGCTAACATCTGTGCACAATTAAACAATTGCATTAATACCAATTGAGCAAGCAACTGTGGCATTTGAAGTTTACCACTGATATTTAAAATGAAATGTATGATTGATTTCTATATAATGTGATCACTTTGCTTATTATGGGAATATAATTGTATACTATGAATTAAACTGTCTTCAATTTGGAATTTAGAGCAAATGAGATTCTTGAGTTTTATTGCTCGCACTGTGGAAGAACTTTGTATTTCTTCCTGTTTTTTTTCAAAGGCATAGAGGTGAATGAAAAGAACTGAGAGAATGTAGATTTCTTATTATATCTTTTACCTTTGAGTACATGCTAGCTGTTGGCATTAAACAAATAAACTATTATGATAGCTGAAACAAGGGAACTTCAGAAG
This sequence comes from Agapornis roseicollis, assembly GCA_002631895.1. Lineage (NCBI taxonomy): Eukaryota > Metazoa > Chordata > Aves > Psittaciformes > Psittacidae > Agapornis > Agapornis roseicollis. The sequence continues at coordinate 65,164 of NDXB01003224.1, forward strand.
CACAATGTATATTACCATCTACTATAAGTTATAGTTTACAACATATATGTTTTATGTGAGATCATGTTTCACTCATAAGTCTTTGTAATCTTTTTGCACCATGATGTCATCAAGTATTTAGAAGGTTACAGAGCATATACACTCATGGAACAATTAAAAGTTCACTTCTAATATGAGGGCTGATCACTACATAGAGTATCAGCTACACTGAAAGCCACAAATGCTTTTTAGCATTTTCTATGATCTGTTCAAAATTAGCATGGAAGATAAGTAGAAAAGCATTGTTCTGAAAGTATTCTTTGTGCATAGAATAAAGAATTGTGCTTTAATGTGTCTTCCTGGATCACTTCTCTTTTTTTAAAGTTCTCTAAACAAGGAAGAAAATTGTTTTTTTTTCCTGTCCATATAATCAGTACAAATCAGCAATACAAATTAAATCATCAGACTCTCACCAGAAATTGACATACATTTAAATCTTAAAAATTAAATCCTTTATTTTGATATTCAATATGATTGGAAACTTCTATTATAAGTAATTTCCTCATGGATGAAATGAGACTGAGCTGTGTGTGAAAAAATTTGATCAATTTAAAAAACTGTGAATTTCCTCCCTTCTTACAACCAGTATACACACATTTGAAGTTCCACTATTCTCCCTTCACGTTTCTCCCCACTGGTCTCTTTTCAGATTGAATAACAGCAATTTCTACTTTTTTGAGGAGGAGTGGGAGTAAATGCCCAACTGTTTTGGCTTTGGGGTCCTGGTATTTGATTTTGTTTCAATAGTAAGAAATAGACATCTCATACTCTATGAATTCCGTATTACATAGCTCTTTCTTATTATTGCTTATATTTCTTCATTGTATGCAAATATAATATGAAAAAAAATTGTGAAATGCCACTGGAATGATTCTTTCATTTTGATTGTGAGCTAGTGATAGCTACTCTTCATAACCTAAGTCTTTGCCTACCTACACTCATGGACAGCTTATGTATGTATTGGATAACATTCTCATTTGAGTCAGGATAATACATTCATGAAACTCAATACAACTTAATTGTACTATGAACAATAAAATCTTTCAAAATTCAGGATAAACCTAATTAAAACAAGCCAAAAGATGACTACATTAAAAAAAGATAGAGAAAACAACCTTTCAGATTCCTTATACATATGTTCCTCTTCTTTGTTCTACATGACATATCCTTGATTCATTCAAGATATTATGTTGTTATGATTATACTTTATAAAAAGGAGCTTTAATTTTTATACAAACTACACTAGCCAGTTTTAACAAATTTTAACTATTATATATAGCCAAATACTTTTTTTTCTTATAAAATATTAAATTTATGTGTTTTATCAATTTGAATGATAAAAGAAGGACAAGAAAACAAGCACAGTCTGGATTAAAGAAAAGAGGAATGTAGTGTTTTGACTGATGGACTTCTTTTTATAAAAGGCCTAGAGACAGAATAAACAAAATGTGATTTCACCTAGGACCGTGTCTTTGATCGTTTATGTGTGTAGCTTCAGGCTTTGTCAAAAGAGACAAATTAAGAAGCAATTCTAAAAATATTGTTGTAGAAATTGTTTACTTATCAAAAGTATTAAAAAGGACAAATGAAAATGCTTAAAAGGAGAGCTGTCAGGGGTATATCTTAAGCCAACTATAATACTGTATATCTTGATAACCAACAAAATTATGATTCCAAGCTCATGCCTTATGGCATACCCCATGGGGTGCCTCTACTAAGAACTTTTAATGAGTCACTTTGAGCAGTCTGTTTTCATTTGCATCAGAAGTTTCTAAATTCTCTTGAAATATTCCCTCATTGCTCTTCTACCATCCTTCCTATGCTACATTTGATTTAAATGAGCAGATAGATCTACAACATCATCTAACACAGTTCTGAATCTCCTGAAGGAAACAGCATCTCTAATCCCTGAGATCAGTGTCAAGTCTGCAACTTTTAAAACAATCCCATGCTGATTTATTAAATACATTTTCCTAAGAAAACTCTGGCTTTAAAATGCATGAATAATTGTTTGGCTTGTCAGAAATACACTTAAGAGTACTTTAGTGTTGCTGTATTCTAATGCTTTTCCCTCAGTTTCCTTCATTAAACTGTATATGGGAAAAAGACATTGAGATTAGTGAAAGAGTGGTGTTTTCTTACATGTATTATACTATAGGATTGTGTATGGTGTATGATACTATTTAATAAATATGAAAAGAGAGAATCCTAAATTTATTTACAATCCTTGACAGAGCTCAAGCTCCCCTTAGTTATTTGGAGTTGAGGCAAGAATACCCCTCCTATTCAATACCCATTCTACTCCTTAAAATAAAAAAAAATAAGAAAAATTTAATCCGGTAAATCAAGAAGGAATGTAATTGTGTATTTCAGCAAGTGACTCTCACTGTAGGAGATTTTAATTCTAGTCACTGCTCCGAGGACTGTGAAGGTATTTTACATTAAATTTCTATATAGTGAAGGACAGAACCCACATCTGATGAACCATCCTAACTGTAGATGTACAGCATTCTGTCATTTGTTTATTGTTTCTTCTGCAAGGGATTTTGAATTCTTTCCTGCACATTGTTACAGCTTCAACAGCACCCACTATAGAACAGCCTGTAATTTTACTCAAGAAAACAACTTGCTTTTGCTTATTGAATTTGTATGGCTAGGAAATTCCCCAAGGGGATTCTCTGACATCCTTGGTTGATTTCATACATGAAAGATCGTGATGGCTGTTCTACTTTTTAAATAAGCAACTTAGAATCCTTTTAACTCTTGAAAATGAGTTTGGCTCTGAGGTTCCATAGATGATAGAAGTACAAAATAGCACTCGCATGGGAAAACAATTGAAAATTGTCATCATTTAGTAGTTTTCAGAAAGTAATATATGTAATATTTGTACTATTAGGTAACTTATGTTGAATTGATACCATGCAAAAAGCTTTTGTACTCGTAATGAATAAGGTTTGCTATGAAAGTTATAGGATGAAAAAAAAAAACAAAACAAAAAAACCCCAAACTCAAACAAAAGTAAAATAGCAACAGAACCCTAAAGATGGGGCTTTCTGTATTTCATTCAAATCAATATTGAGGAGCTGCATGAAAATGAGCTGCAGGGTGTTTGAGTTAGAAGAATAAGGAGGGCTATAACAAAGCCTGCACTGGAAAAATATGCCCCTCATAAATCATCTGAGTGAGAAAAATAAGAATCTATGCTGCTTGGCTAAGATGTAAATAAATGTAAGAAATCAAAACCACGGAAAGATTTGGCAAAGGATGGAGCTGACTTAGGTGCTCAGTGATGTTATCTTCATGGGGATGACTCGGTGGGGAAGTTAGCCATAGTCCAGAGTGAAGGAGGTTCTCTTGGTTGTATTAATATGGAAAAATAAAGGAGCCAAGGAGGTTTGCTGAGACTTTCCCTAGGTTTATGTCATAGTGTTGTTTTAGTAAGTAAAGGAAGGATAAACTAGAGGGAAGGTTTGGATTGAGGATATAATGCTCAAGTAATGAGAAGTAGGAGACCAAGGAGGCTAAATTGCAATCTCTTTATTATTTACAATCTCAAAAATAAGATACACAGAAGCTGTAACATTTGCATCTTGAAAACACACATGGACAAAATAAAGAGGCCAAGGCATAAAGTAAATATAACTATCAAGGGACCAAGAACAGCTTTTTTTTTTTTTTTTTTTTCATAATTACAATTTAAAAAATAAAAAAA
>NDXB01003224.1:77913-93346 GCA_002631895.1 Agapornis roseicollis
CCCCCCCGTAATATTAAATATGTTTGGTTTTTTAGCACCTAAGATTGTTTTGCAGACATGATTACTGTAGTAGGTATTATAAACCACCATTGTGATACCCAAGCAGTAACTTGAATTTCATTAAGTCGTGAAACAGGAGGCTAATCATCATAACTTATGGGTTCTTTCAGCAATGGAATGATCCCAATGTAGCTTCTATTAGATGAACTAAACAAAACCACAGCAAAGGTCTAAAACAATTTTTCTTAAATGTTGTCTTTAGCACTGTATGCAGTCTTCCCAGAGGAATATTATTCCATCAATTGCCTGTGCACTGCTTTTGCCTACATCATGAAAATACATGATGCAATCAGTGGAAAGGTTATGAGAGAAATTCCATAACGGTTATTGCTGCATGCTTGTTTGGGATGCCAATATAGTGAAAGCTTCATTATTATTAACCTATGGACTTAAACAATTATGCAGTGACATGGGTTTTCAGGATGACTGTGTTTGTGGTACTCTGGTCTCTAGAACTTCATGATCAACAGAGCAATAAAAATCCCCCAAAAGCTACATCAATCTTCTACAAAATGCACAGGGAAGACAAGAAATCCTTAGAGAAGGGGACAAAAAAAAAAACAAAAAACCCTAAGAAACCAGTCAAACAACAAACTTGTCCCCTCAAAAAAACATCAAATTAGTGATTTGTATTACATCCTTCTTCTCCACTTCATCTGGAATGAAGGACTAGAATTTACATGGTTACTTGCTCATTAAAGTAGAAGTATAGCTATCACTTTATTACTGCATGAAAGCAAAACTGAAGTGGCAAGAAGGAAAACTTGTCTCTTGTATACCCTACTAGCTCTTGGATGAAACTGACTGTAAATGTGTGTTGATACTTTTTTTTGGTGGATTTTTTTTTTTAAGACAGACTAAACCCAAGTATGCTCTTTGGTGGTTAAGAAATAAACAAGAGAAGAGCATCCTGAAACAAGCACCTTTTTTTTTTGAACCGAGAAATGTTTACGAGAATGTGAACTTTAGAAAAGCTGACAGCACTGCCTAGCATTTGGGTTTTTCATTCATTCTGTAAAACCAAAGTGAAATAAGAGCTATATAAATATAATAGATAAGGCTGGGTAGAATACAGGAGATCCCAAAGTAGTTTCTTTTCTGTCTTGAGCTTAGTGTCTGTGTTAGAAAATGCAGTCAATTGTTAATTTTCTGTTTATTTCCTCAGAGCATAATCTTGTCAAAGCAAAATAAGAGACTGATAAATAATTAGAAACTCAAAACACTAAACCTTATTTGACTAAAATACAGAAGAAATGAATTTGAAATCAAAGTTGTCTTGGGTTCAGCTGAGTTTACCGGCTAAGCTTAAACCACAACAAAAGTTTGTGTAAAGAATAAGCTACTGTGCAGCCTGTTGGATCAATATTTATTTCTAATATTTCTTTCTAGAATATGTTTAAAATTTTAAGTCCTTAATTTGTTGTAATATTATTTAAAATATTCAGTCTGTATGATAAATATTACCAGCATGTTTGAAAGAATGGTAAGAAATAATACTCAGAATTATGCACGCATGTGAAAACTACTTTACATGTACTTAATTCCCACTAAACCCAAGTTACCTAAACTCCATCTTTTAATATGTTTTATTTATGTTATGCCCAACCCTAGGGTGTATAACACTCTGTGACTACTTGTGACAGATGCACTCAACCCCCTTAACCAAAATATCAATAGCCCTGGTACAGGCTGCAAAGGAAGTAAAGGCCTGCACAGTAACTGGGCCAAGAACTCCTCCAGAAAACCCAAAAAGGAGTAGATTGATGCAGTGACCATCAATGCATATCAACTTGGAACATCAATCATACAAGTAACATTTGAATAGCAGGCATGTTTTCCAAGACTCACTGATCAAGGAGCAAAGAAAGTTGTGGGTACCAGGAGTTTCATGCCTGGTACCATGTCTTTACATCATACGCCATTTGCTTACAAGCCAGACACTTTATTCCATAAATATGAAAGCCTGAGTGAGTCTTCTTTGAGCTCTCCCTGCTAGGTAGCCTGGAAGCATGGTAGTGATTTCCCCTGGATCTGGGATACCCCTCAAGGTTGTTCCTTGAGGCAAAGACCTTTCTACTAACAACAGATCCTTGGATGAGTCCAATTAGAGCTACTTCTAAATTGCAACTGGGCTGCACACAGGAGGTGACTGAGTAGAGATAAGTCTTACATTTGAGATTCCTTACCTGAGACTGAGATCCTTCCTTACTAAGACAGAGAAACCCTTTATTCACAAAAGATCCTCAGCAAGCTTCTGGTAGCATGGTAAATCAATACTAACTAAATGCATGTAAATTCCTTTAGATATAAGCCATTGTCCAAGTCTGAAACTAGAACTGGATTTAGCCACACCTAAGCTCCTTCAGGAGTTTAGAAAGCAAGGGGGTCCACTCTGAGTGTTATGACTCAGCAAGAGGGTCTTCTTACCCTTTTGCATAATCAGTGTCTGTAAATAATTCTAAATAAATTTTAAACTGATTTTGTATGTTTCGTCTGTGTAAGAAGTGGTAGAGTGAACCTTGCCATTAAGTCTCACTTCTACAAATTTATATTAAAACCAATTCTGCGGATATCTTTGATGGTGATTTTTTTTAACAACCTTAAATCACTCATTTGCAACACTACTGAACAATGAGAAAAAGTATTTTTCTATTAAGACAAAAAACTCATTTAATCATGTAGGTGGACATCTTTTAATAAATATATGTTGCAGTTTTAGTGAAGCTCATGGATAAGGCTCATGTGTAAAACTAGCTATTTCTGATGTTTACAGTTCTAGTCAGAGTTGTCAAGCCATTGATTTTTTAAATGATGAAAAATGCTTCATTTTCAAAGGTTAATTGGCTTATAAACCTAAACAGCCAGAGAAATATGACCTTAATTTATAGGTACTTGCATATTCCCCTGTTTTTATTTAAAACTCTTGCTTCATTTTCTGTTGCAATTATTATGTATTTTTGTACATTTATGTGTGAAAATCTGTACATCTGTGCATATTTTTTTTGCCAATTTCACAGTCAAGGACAAATTCTTCGTCTTGAATGACACAGAAAATGAACCAAACCAATTTTAATTTAAAAATTGATTAAATAAGCTGAAGTCAATTTTTATTTGTTTAATGGTCTTTCCAAGAGTACTTGTATCTATATGAACAGGTAATCTGTATAAAGAGATTTCAGGGAAGGAAGATGCAGAGAGCTCTCTGTCCTCTACATGCAAACTTTATAGATACTGTGAAGATAGCTGTGTACCTTCAGAGTGTAAAAATACATATTTATATGTAAACTATGCTTCCTGTGTTATTCTTAAAGAGTAATCAGACTAGATTTGATTTCCTTTTCCATTTTAACTAGGTCAGATCACTCATTTGGTCATATGTAAATAATAGACTAGAAAATGTAAGTGTCTGATAAAACTACACAAAAATAACCTTCCAATAGACAGTTCATCTTTAGGATGTTTCTCTACAATTTTCTCACTACCTTTTCATTGTAAAACAGTTCATACTATTTCCTGTTAATTCTGCTTTATATTCCTCTATTGTTACACCTTTCAATTTTTCAAGAAAAAAATAGGTGCACAAAACAAAGCTTTAAAATATTATTCATAGGAGGCAATGATACTGCTAAGACAGATCATGAAAATAGCAGGCTTAAATACATAAGACTTGGGGTAAGGGTGTAGGGCCCAGGAACTGAAATGGTTCACTTGCCTATTTTGCTAGTAAGGAGGAAAGGCTCATTTATGAACAGAGACATCCTGAAAGTCAACATCTGAGTGTACAGCAGATGATACAGGAAAAGCTTAGGGCTTCATGACCACTTTACTGCCTTTGAAGAATGAGGATTGCTGCAAAGAGAGAATCCACTTGAGAAAGTACAGCAGTGGCAAGGTTGCCAACATGTTTGCTAACCTACTGGTATCTGCTCAAAGGGAAACATAGTGGTCACAAGCAATTAGAGAGATTTCTGATAAAAGTAGAGAACAATCTTTCTGCAGGTAACCAACAAACACTAGGCCAGGCATACAGCTGGACCTGCTAATCATAAACAAAATAGAACATTTTAAAGCTGTAAAAACAGGGCAGCTTTGGCCATAGTTAACATAAGGCTTAACATCCTGAGAAACGAGCAAAACCAAAAATAGTCACAGCATACTGTTTTAAAAACATGCTTAATACTATCTGAGAAATGTCTACACTATAATAAAAATTAAAGTTCTTTATTTCTATATTGGGTATGACATGTTGTAGTATGGAACACCCCTTTGGCTAGTTCAGGTCAGGTGCCCTGTCTTGGAGTCCTTCTTTCTTGTGCCCCTCCTCACTGGCATAGCATGGGAAACTGGAAACTCCTTGATCAGAGTAAGTGCTACTTAGCAACAACTAAACCATTGATGTGTTATGAGCTCTGTTCTCAGACTAAAGCCAAAATGCAGCACTGTGTGAGCTATGGGGGAGAAAATAACTCTATCCCAGCTGAAACCAGGACAGGACTCTGTATCATCAAACCTCTCCCTGACATATAGTGTGACAGCCTCCACCTCACCTGCCTTGCCTATCTGTCCTGAAGAGGTGTCTTTGACACCATGTCTGAAAACAGTTGCAAAGCACTGAGGCTAATTTATGAGAACAATGTTCTGGTAACATAGTAAATATATTTTGTAGAATAGCCTGCCTTAATTTGCTGTTCTTCTAGGAAACCTTGTTTCTCTGCAGTTTGTTTATTTTTGTACACAAGACACTCTTTTTGCATTAAACGTACATGAATCTAATAAGGATTATTCTTGAATGTCAGCGGAGTTGTCATACTTTTTTTTTCCACTTGCTGAATGTGAAAGAGTCCAAACAATCTTGAATGAATAGGACAACTAATGGAATATCCAGAAGAATAGAAAAATTGGGATTTTATTTAAATCTGATTAGGTACTACAACTTGCAATTGTTTAAAAGGGAAGTTATATGTTTGCCCATAGATTTTAGTGAAGGATACAGATCAATATATGTTCCCTATACAGCACATAATATTTTGGTACAAATGGCATAATTTACCTTTATGTCTCAAAGAATTTGACATTACCTCTTACAGCTGTGCAGGGCTGATGTGGAAAGATACCCTTCTGATTTCTGAGTTTTCTTTGTTCACAGACCTCCAATTGAAAGAACATGCTATACTATGTCCATCAATTTGTATACACTATTATACTTAAAATGTATTTAAACATGAAAGCAAAAAAGAAAAAAAGGAAAAAGGAAAAAAAAAACATGAATACATCACTGCATTTGTACATTACCTTAAGAAAATAATACAAGCTTCCCGAAAAACACTTCTACTGCCATATTTCAAGCACATTTTAGTATGTGTGTTTATAACAATGACTCCATAAAAGTTGCATTGAGAAGGTTGAATGGTTACCACTTCACTGCGTTTGAATCAAATTTGCTGATGTACGTTTTCTAACTGCCACATCTGAGCTTTGAAAGTCTTGCTGGGTCTTTTCCACGTCACAAACCATCATGAATAAATTGGATTTTGTCAGCCAAATTATGCTCTGAATAATGCATTTATTTTATTTTACTTTTTCAATTTCCTTCTTAAACTACATTCCACAAAGACGTTTCAGGCAAAAGCATCACAGGTATAATTTGGGTTCCAGGATGCTGACTATTTGTGAAATCAAGCCACATACAAAGAAACTAACAAGTCAAGTGAATTAATCAGTTCTAGCAAATCTTGCTACAAAAATATAAATTAAGGCCATAGAGCAAAACAAGACCTGTGCTGGAGAAGCCACAAAGGAAAAGGAAGGCTCTATTTCCCACAGTTTCACACTGTCAGCAAGTGGAATGCATTGGACTCAGGAAGCTTTGCATTTACTAGCACAGCAGAAAAGTAGTCAGTCATTTATTATATATGCTGCTTCACAGTGTAATCTCTTACTGTTTAGCAGTAGTAGAACTGTCAGATTAAGAATAAATATTTAATGACTTATAACAGTAATGAATTCTTGCTTTGATGTATAATCCATTATTAAACTCACCAAATGTTTTTTAGACTAGCTTATGTGGGTCAGCATTAGGACTTTGTAAAATACAGTTTTCTAGCCAGATGGTTAGAGGTTGTCATTAAATTAACCTGAATCAGTTGGTATCCCATCAGTTAATTTCATATACTATAACTGGCAGATGAATTTTCTTTGTACTGGTTATGCAACTTACAGCATCTGCCCTTTTTCTGCTTGACTGTGTCCTGTCTGAAATGGTCATTTCCCAAACCTGCTAGAGCCAATCAAAAACCTGCACAGTTTGCAAGAAGACTGCAGGCACATGGCTATTCTGCTTATATTTTCACCATAGGGTACTTAGCTATTGTGTATCACATCACATCACATGAGTACGGGCAGCTATGTAGGGGAAAGCCATTAAAGTGCTGAACAGTAAGAATTATGACCATGTTACACATTCTGACAACACTGCAGAAAATGCTCATCTGCATATATTTTCCAGTTGAATGGTTATTTTATGAATGGCAATTAGTTTCTTATGGGAGAAAGCTGTCATTATTGAATTATTTGATTCTTATTAATGTAGTTAAATTTTCTTGAAATCGTAACTTTCTTGTCATTTTGATGTCTTTTGGGGTCACAGGGTTGCTCACAAATTCCTTAAAGAAATTCTCAGATTTTGAGAATAAAATTGACTGTAAAACAGCTAAAAAAGCTGGATGCAACCATTTTTTGGCCCCTCTTGGAGTACTGTGTCCAGCTCTGGGGCCCCCAACACAAGAGAGACATGGATCTGCTTGAGTGAGTCCAGGAGGGCCGTGAATATAATCAGATGGATGGAGCACCTATCCTATGAAGACAGGATAAGAGAGTTGGGCTTGTTCATCCTGGAGGAGAGAAGGCTCAGGAGAGACCTTACAGAAGCCTTCCAGTACGTAAAGGGGGGCTAGAAGTAAGCTAGAGAGGGACGTTTTTTATAAGGACACATAGTGACAGGACAAGGGGGAATGGCTTTAAGCTGACGGGGGAAGATTTAGATTAGATATTAGGAAGAAATTCTTCACTATGGGGTACTGAGACACTGGGAACAGGTTGCCAGAGAAGCTGTGACTGTTCCATCCTGGTGTTCAACATCAGGTTGGACAGGGATGAAAGGTGTCTCTGCCCATGGCAGAGGAGTTGGACCTAAATGATCTCTAAGGTTCCTTCAACCCAAATCATTCTATGATTCTAAGACTTCTGAGTAGGACATCACTGGATAATTACAGAAAAGACAGTGGTTCAAAATTCCTTAGTTTTGCCTGCTACATATTAATACTACAGCTATGTGTTGTAATAACACTGTACCTGCTCCTTGTTACAGTGTTCATTTTAAGTCTGTAGAATCTTACTCAGGTTACTGGAAATACAAAGCTAATATTTTATTTTCATTGGATTCCAGCTCTGAAGCAGAAAAATGTTAATAACTAAATTTTGATGTTCTCTGTATATAAATACAAGGTTAATTAGAAAATTGTTAGCACAAGAATAGACTTAGACTACATGCATATTGCACATATAACTTTATTTAATGTCACTACTTGCTATCCTGTGGCAAACCAATTGTCTAGACAGTTGTCTTCACAAAAAAGTGCTTTTACTGAAAGCCAAGATTTATAGAATAGCCTAAAGAAATTCCTGACTCCCAGGTTATGCCCTTGAGTGGGAAGGTTAATAACACCTTTGGTTTATTTTTGTATATTCATTTCAAGGCAAACTGAATTTTGTTTCATGACAGTTTGCAGTTACATAAACATACACAAGTGGCAAAATGAGACATTGAAGAAAAAGTAATTCCTTTCCATATACATATTGACAGCCCTGTAGACAGCATCATAACTCTATCACTCTGTGCAGCCTTTTCTGCACCTTAGAGGTACCAAAGTAACTAATATTCCAACTAGAGATTCAGTGTGGTTCAGTTGCAGTGAACTTCCATGTGTGTTCCAGGCTGAGCCAAAGACGAAACGGGTGAGAGGAGGCATCAGAAGATCTGCAAATGAAGGACTGGTATTTTTGGTGAACTCTTCTGCCTGTTGGACCAAGAGAAGTTCTAAAGAAAATACCCACTAATCTCTGGATTGATACTGAGATAACTTTCACCTCTTTCTTTATCATATTCTTTGTATTGCATTTTTACTGAAGTTCTATGGTGGTATTCAAAGGTACCCACTCAGCACACAGAAATGACACATCCTGGACATCTTTCCCAGGAAGGAAATATACCCTGAATACAGGTTTGAGATTTTCTCTTAAGACATATTTTTAAAACATGTAAATTTCTAAGGGAGAGTGTATGTATAATTGGATGCAAATATGGGTCTAAACAGAAAAGTAAATAGTGAGATACCTCACTATTCCCCTTTCATTTCACTGTGTTTCAAAAAACATAAGTGGATTTTGGATATATCTAGCTTTGTTCATCTGAAACAAAGTGCAAAGGTTTGTATTCTCAGGGGTTATATATTGCTTATTCATGTAAATGAGCTCTCTATGTTGCATAACAGACTTGTTTTGATTGAGTCAGGTACTTCACTGGTTTGCATTCCAGTGATGAGGACAGCCTGCGTAGGCAGCACAAGAGGCACTGGAATAGCAAGTCTCTTCAGGCACTGACTGCATCAGGGTGGTGACAGCCTGGGGCCAGAGACTGGGACTGTCAGGGGTCCCCTGCCAGCACAGGCACATCCCACCCTAGAGCCAAGAACAGGGCATCTGGGGAGGTGGTCACCAAGGGCAGCCCTAGCCTCCGGCATCTGTCTTCTCTCTGGAGACAGGAACAGGCAAAGGCTTGCATAGGATGTCGGTTGAGCTCAACAGGGCATGACAGGGCTACAGGCACCTGTATACTGGCCGGTCTGCGATGTCACTGGAGTAGAGGCTGAGGGCCCCAGAGGATTGAAATGGGATCCTGAGATGTGGTCTAGGGTGAGCTGAGCAAGGAAAGTCAGGCCTGTGTTGCCTTGCAGAACAATGGCAGTCTGAAATAATGTGCGGTAGGGGAAAATAAAAGAGCTGAATATATTAAAATCAATAAAAAACTTTTAAGTCTTTTCCCCAGTTCATCACTGACTAAATCTATCTAGAGAAAATCCTTTTTCCATAAAATCCACAGCTAAGATGGTTGCTAGCTAATGTACAACCAGAAGCTACTTCAGAACCAGAAATATTGTGAAGCATGGGAAAGAATTTGTGTGTTGTCAACAGATAATGAAAAAAGATAGTCATCTGCAAAGCAATGCTGCATTAATAAGCACAATAGCATACAAATTTCAGCTCTGCTTCACCTAGCAATGTATCAACTGCTGCTGAAACTTGATAGTGAACCAAATAATCCACTCTTTGTGCCTGCCCCAACTCATTTAAAGTGTGCTTAGCTAAGAAATTTCTTGAGTAACTTTGTTTTTAATACCTGGTATATTTGGTTCTTTTTTTGGCTAGCTTTGTGTTTAGTTTCTTTTCATAATATAATTAATGCACCTTGTACCATATGAAATGTAGCAGTAGTTATCAAAAGACTCACAATTTTGATGCATTTAAAAAAATCTCCTCCTCCATTCTTACAGTAAATGAAAAAATAAAGTGAATCTGCACAAAGGTAGGTAGCTATTAAGCAGCTAGGTTGTTATTAAGTAGGTACATAATTTATTAGTACTTTGTTGGCTTTACAGCTAAATTCACAAAGACCCCAGGACTTACAAAAACTCTCATCAATAATAGATAGCAACCAAAAACTAAAGCGTCAGCCTAATAGATTAAAGACTGAAAGAGAAAGAAGTTGCTTGCTTTTTGCTTACTGGAGGAGGAAAACAACCTAGATTAAACTTTTCATTAAATAATACAGAGTATTACTTTTTTGTTAATTTTCAGGGAGATACTTTTAATTCTATCACTTGCCAGGAATATATCTATAAAAGGCTATCTTGGATAAGTCTTACATGGATTTTGTGCTATTTTTAAACTTTCTCTGGCAGTTAAAATACCACAAAAAATTAACGACATAATAGAATGAATCAACAATGCAGACATGAAAAAGCACCAGGCCTTCTTCTATCCTACTGTCATTCCCTTCCTGTTCTCCTCCCACTTTACATTCTAAAATTTATATATTGATCAGGATTGTTGAAAACACAAAATACTCTTGGTCTGAGTTTCTAAGGCCTGAACATGTCATCAGAAACGTGTTTTTTAAGCTTTAATAAGTGCATAATTGCAATAGTTAGGCTCAAAAAAGAGATTAAGGTGACTAATAACATTCTTGTATAAACTGCATGCCTGCATTCCATTTCCAAGCAGGTATATAACTAATGTTCTCAGGATTAATTTCTAATATGCCTTAATGTACAGTTAAAAAGAAAAACACCAGGGGTAAAAGAAATTAGTGATACGTAATATTCTTAATACATTGCATTTTATTCTGAAATAAAAATTACGTTAGATTTAAATAATTACTTAAACACTTGGAATTAACATACACCCATGCAGAATCCTAGTGACAGCACCATTTACAAGTGAATAAAATAGACCCTTAAAAGTATGTAATAGAGACTCTATTGTTTAGCATTATATGGCAGAATTTATCCTTGAAAAACAAAGATTTTACTTGTAACAAACTAAAATAAGAAGGGCTTAATGAAGGGGGCCTATAGGGATGCTGGGGAGGGACTCTTCATTAGGGACTGTAGTGACAGGACAAGGGGTAATGGGTTCAAACTTAAACAGCAGAGGTTTAGATTGGATATAAGGAAGAAATTCTTTGCTGTTAGGGTGGTGAGGCACTGGAATGAGTTGGCCAGGGAGGTTGTGAGTGCTCCATCCCTGGCAGTGTTCAAGGCCAGGTTGGATGAAGCATTGGGTGACATGGTTTAGTGTGAGGTGACCCTGCTTATGGCAGGGGAGTTTGGAACTAGATGATCTTAAGGTCCCTTCCAACCCTAACTATTCTATGATTCTATGATTCTATGACAAAACAAAGAAGAGCTAGTAGGTGAAACAATATGATTCACTATTAGAAGTGTTACTTTTTCTTGTGAAATTAACTTACTGGGTATTAGTATAACTCAACAGCGGTGTGCAGCACCATGTTACTTTACTAGTTCAATAGACAAATGTAATTAAAAAAAAACCTCTTAAATATTTTAAAATGGGTTTGTGCTATTGGAAAATGGTACACAGAGAATCTGTGTGTGCCTCATCCCTGGAAGTGTTAAAGACCAGGTTCAATGGGGCTTTGTGCATCCTAACCTAGTGGAAGACATCGCTGCCCATGGCAGGAGGGTTGGAACTAGATGATCTTGAAGGTTCTTTCCAGCCCAAACCATTCTATGATACTATGATACTATGTTATCAAACATCAGTTCAGCCCATCTAAGTCCTTACTCTAGATGTGACTCTTTTTCTTCATTAATAGAAGGTTCCAAGGGCAGCTGTGTTCTTTAATCTAAGTCTCTACCTCATAGATATGTAGGGTAATATGTATGCACAGGCTGAATTACACCATCATGTATAAAACCTGTCTGAAGAGACTGGAATGGTTTCCATTACAAAAGCCAGGTGGAAATAACATTCGTATTGCTTATTATTACAGAATAATGGTCCATGGATTTACAAAACACAAACAAGGATTTTTAATGAAATTATCAATTCCTGATGATTTAGTAGAAAATCAAAAAATTTTTTAGATATATAAACCAGTTGAAAATTACAATCCCATGAGTTTGACTTCAAATCTAGTGCAGCCTTAGAACATATTTTGAATCAGAAAATAATTTGATCAGCTGGGTGTGAAAGAGAAAGGTAAATTACTCCCAAAATTTTATTAGAAGTACATGTCTTCACAGTAACTTGGTATTATTCCTATAAAAAGCAATGTCTGAACTTAAGCAAAGAGAATGAGGATTAAACCATATTTTCAGACTGCCAAGTAACAGACCACATGTCAGGATGCTCCCTCGTCACAGTTGAATGAATTCTGTCTTGTGTATGTCCAGTTTGCTGAAATGTTCCCTAACTTTGCTTCTTCCACATTCCCAGAGAACCTCTTAAGAGGCCTTCCAGACACCTGGGAAGGCAGATCTTACTAGTGGAAATCTTTCACTGTTGAGGTACTTGGAGAGACCTTTCTTGTTGCCCTTCATATTTCTAAGCTTTGGCTTATGTTCAGTACCTGGTATATTTGATGCTCAGCATCTCTGGGCTGCTTTTACATAGCTCATTCCTGCTTAGACCTTAGTGGTTTAAACTCGGTAACTCAGAGCCATGCAACCACTTGCTCACTCACTCAGGGATGAGGAGAATCAAAAGAATGTAAGTCCACTGACCAAGATAAGAACAGTCCAGTAACTAAGGTATAACAAATCTGCTCTTCCTTGTCTCAGATGCAAAACAAAGCAATGCAGAAGAGCAGACGTTGCTGCTCATGAAGGGATATATATATTTACTTTGTAAAATCACAGGAATGGAAAGAATAAAATCAATTTTACAGATAGAATTGTAGAATTGTAAACTCAAGGAATCACAATGTACTTAATAGACAGAAATGGTGAATGTTCTTTAGAAAAAAGCTTTGTGATGACCAACACTGTACGATTAAGTTTACAGAGAATAAAGCAATCCAAAATACATAAAAAACAAAGGTTTTTCTTTGATGCCAGATTAAAATTCTAGGACAGAAATTTAGGTCAACACACCCAGGTCTGCCAGAGACCCTGAGGGGATCTACTGTCTTATCCAATCATTTATCTGTTTTTCTTCTGTGATATGAGAATGTCTTGATGCATAATACTTCAGAAAATGAAGATACACAGGAAAACTATCAGGAAGCCCAAAATGTAAAGTTTTTTGGCTTTGACTTAAAACCCCGAAGACTTTAATCTAATATCTCCAGTTCATTTATTTTCAATGCCAAGTGAAAGGAAAAATAGAATGAGTCTGAACAAAGATGCCTGAGGGATCAATTGCAAATGTCTATGGTAGAGAAGTACCTAAGATACCTAAACAGAGAGGTACTTAAGCCTTTTCCAGTCTTAAGACATCTGCTATGATAAACCTTTTCCATGTACGTGTGTTCACATGTAGAAATAAAATGGGAATAATGAAACAAGTAGTTTTCACTACACAATTCTGAATAGTCAAATTAAACATGGTAATGAAGGTTTTTTTGATCAATTACTTCTACTTCAGAAAGTGATCAAAACTTCAGCCTTCTATGATTCAAAAAAAAAAAAAAAAAAAAAAAAAACAAAAAAAAAAAAATCACAAAAAAACCCAAACCCACAAAACCCCAAAACAACAAACACCCCACCAACCCCAGCATTTAACATCTAATGCTAGATACACAAAGTAGCTGTTTCAACAGGANNNATCAAAAAAAAAAAAAAAAAGAAAAACAACACAAAAACACAAATCCCCAACCTTGAAGAGTTCTTAAGTCTAGACTTCTGGAACACAAAGTGCTATGGTTTAGACACCATGTAACAAAAATATTGTAGTTAAAACAGTATTTGGCTGAGTAACAATACACTGAATAGTTGAAACTGCAGCTCCACTGGGGATAAATGTGCTTAGAAACCTGGTTTTCTAGTTGTTTTTTTCAATGCCAGATATTGATGTTGCCACATAATAAGATGTTTACTGGATCAGTTAAGCAACAGAATTGGATTTAAATGTTGATTGTCATCTTTGATTAAGACATAATCATATGATACATATCAATTTTATTTTTCTAACTTAAATGATAAAAGCCATTAAAACTGAAAAATTACATATTATTAGGTAGTAGAACTTTCATTTTAATATTTAATAACAAAACTTCTTATCTAGGACAAAGAAAATGAACACAGAAGGGAGGGAAAAAATAATCTAAGGAAAAAAAAATGCTCTATTCCTGAAACACATTCCATGAATATTTAAGCATTTTTTCAGTAAACAATATGAAAACATATTCAGACCAAATGCATTTACATATTATTAATAAATATGTATGTAGCTAAACCATAACCATTGCTATATTCCATTTTCTCACTTAGCACAGTATTTTAACATTTTTAAATCTCTTCCATTGCCTGCATAAAAATAAAATATCTCAAAAATACTTCTGGATGTGTTTTTGAAGCATTGATTTATGGTAGACAGACCAGTATGTCCACCAATGTCTAACTGTAACTGATTTCAACACAGATTTTAAATTCAAGTCTAAATTCCTAAAATGCAATTTGGGAAAAGAGTCATGGATATTATTGTGTAATAAGTCATATAAGATCCCAGGCCTCCTAGGTTACCATTAAACTGTGAGACTATTTATATGAATCAGTACAAGTTACTTCTCTGCAGCATGACATTAAAATGCCCAATGATTTTTCATAGTTGGGTACCAGATATTTAGATGCTGTACATTACATGTTTTGATATTTGTATCCAATACTGTGTATTTGAGAAACCATGAATGAGTTATGTGTGGATATTGTGGATATCACAATAAGTAAGAACCTCTACACTTAAAAGGGGTATTGCAATTAATGAGTATTAGGAACTGGTCCTAATAGCAAGGTTTCTCTAGCTGCCGTTTTATATCATGTTTGAAGGCAGAAAGGAAGAAAGACAGGAAATACAGTGTAAAAAGGACTCAAAAGGACAGCAAGACTACTAGTTTGTTTTTAACATAGCAGTTATATTGGCAAGAGGTAAACTTTTGATACTGGCTTCTTGTAACTTCACATAGTTATAAATTAAAAAGAGGGAAAATTAACAATTCTAAGAGAGCACAGACATAATACCTTGTTCCCTCTCAAAAAAATCCACTTCTGCCAACTAATCTCTATGTTTTAAATTTGTGTACAGTTCATAAAATAATGAAATCATGCTCTTCAGTTATAATTACATATTGATAGTCCTTTGCAAGTATTTTTGATCTCAACTTTTCTTCTAATTCCCAGCTCATTTCAAATATTAAAATACCATATTTTCAGTGAAGTGTACCAGTCTGCAGAACACACCGATATTTTCAGATATAAATATACTAAATACTGAAATAATTCCTTGATTTCTAACCCTCTTTGATATCAGACAAGAAGCATGTTTACATTCTTGGGATATATAAAAGACAAAGGGACAAAAAAAGAAAAAAAATGCTGTGAGATTTGTGCCAGGGTGCTATTGTAAAAAATTCTATGATTTGTAGGTCATGTTTCTGGAAGCAGTATCAGTGCGAAATGTTTTCAGTTTCCTTATTATGACTTTGGCCCCAAATCAATTGCTTGTGAAACGGTTATTCAGTCTGATAAAAAAAAAAAAAAAAAAAAAAAAACCCAAAACAAACCTTGGTCCATTTAAA